>PVIH01024484.1:0-22644 GCA_004025045.1 Sigmodon hispidus | reverse complement strand
TTTCTGATCCTAAGCTGTTCGGTGGTTGTGGTTTGCTGATTGGGCATGTTTGGCTTTTTTTCTTGTTTGTTTGTTTAGAGACCACTAGTGAGTGAGTACATCCCCTGCTTATCTCTCTGAGTTTGTGAGACTTCGCTCAGGAGGATATTCTCCAAATCCATCCATTTGCCTGTGAATTTTAGGATATCATTTTTTCTTATTGCTGCAACTGAAGAATGGATTAACAAACTGTGGTACATCTACACAATGGAATACTACGCAGCAATAAGAAAAAATGATATCCTAAAATTCACAGGCAAATGGATGGATTTGGAGAATATCCTCCTGAGCGAAGTCTCACAAACTCAGAGAGATAAGCAGGGGATGTACTCACTCACTAGTGGTCTCTAAACAAACAAACAATACCTAGATGTCCCTCAACCGGCTGCTCTTTCAAAGGGCCTGAGTCAATTCCTAGCAGCAGCACGGTGGCTCATAACCATCTGAAATGAGATCTGATGCCCTCTTCTGGTCTGCAGGGATACATGCAGGCAGAACACTATACATAATAAATAATTTTTAAAATTAATGTAAAGTTATACCATGTTTGGAAATTATCATACTTGTGATTGTAAGAATATGACTTTTCCCCTTTACCTACAGGATCAATATAGTACAAATCAAAGAATTCTTTTGTTGTTACTGTTTTGGTGTGTTTTTTGTTTTTTCAAGACAGGGCTTTTCTGTACAGCCCTGGCTATCCTGGAACTTGATCTGTAGACCAGGCTAGCCTCAGACTCACAGAGATACACCTGCTTCTGCCTCCCAGGTGCTGGGATTAAAGGTGTGTGACACCACTGCTCAACACAAAGCACCTTTTCAGATATAAGATGTATCTGAAATTTTATATAAAGAACAAGAATAACCAAGATGATGAGAAAGGTGAAGCTTGAATGTTCTTTTATAAAGCACTAATACTAAGACAGTACTATATTATGCAAGTAAACCCAGGGAACAGAATAGCTGGTCTAAAAGCAGACCTTTATGAGTTTGGACACTTGGTTTTGACAAGAGTGGCTTTGGAGAGCAGTGTGGAAAGGATGGCCTTTGAATGTGCGTTGAATCAACTTAATTTTCAGATGGGGAAAAAATGTATAT
Organism: Sigmodon hispidus; assembly: GCA_004025045.1. Classification (NCBI taxonomy): domain Eukaryota; kingdom Metazoa; phylum Chordata; class Mammalia; order Rodentia; family Cricetidae; genus Sigmodon; species Sigmodon hispidus. The sequence continues at coordinate 21,507 of PVIH01024484.1, read as the reverse complement.
CTTGCTTACTTCTTTGGTATATTAATTCCAGATCAATTCCCGGCAGACTGCATTAGTGAGGTGTGTCTTAGGGAGCGTTTTCCCAATAAGTTTAACTGAAAAAAAAATCCACCATGAATAAAGGTAATACTATCCCATGAACTGGGTTTGTGGCCAAATAAAAAAGACAGTAAACTGGATACAGCATTCATTGCTCTCTGCTTCCTGACTGCAGATGTGATGTGAGCAGCTACCTCAAATGACTATAGCCATGATTTCTACATCATGACCACAATGATGGTATATGTATATCCTAATGTAAGCCAAAATAAACCTTTAGGTCATTAAGTTACTTTTATTAGATCAAAAGCATACTGCCTCAGAGTCTCTTGGTGCTGAAGCATACTTTATGATATATCAAAATCAAGACCAAGGGCTAGAGAAAGGGGTCAGCAATGAGGAATGCTTGCTGCAAAAAACGTGAGAACCTAAGTTCAAGTCCCCATGACTTACATATAAAGCCAAGTGTTGTAGTATGGGCCTGTAACCCCAGTGCTGGGGAATGAAATGGACACTGACTGACACAGGAGGAATGGGGGGGGCGCTTGTTCACTGTGAGACTACCTCTAGGTTCAGTGAGAGACTTTGTCTCAAGGGTACTACAGAAGAGGACTACAGCAGGACACCTACCCCCGCAAAACTTCCCAGATGCCCACAGGTAAGTATATCCACAAACACAAGTGCATTTACTACATGCGCATGCATGCACACACCCACACACAAAGGTGCAATGATCGTAGCTCGGCATGGTAGTGCAAGCCTTTAATCCCAGCACTCAGGAGGCAGAAGCAGGTGAACCTCTGAGTTTAAGGCCAGCCTGATCTACAGAGTGAGTTACAGGATAGTGAAGCTACACAGAGAAACCCTTTTTCACCCCCCAAAAAAAGAATTCAGCTGTATGGTGGTAAAAAGATCCACATGAGAGTTATTGGCAATCACAATAACTGAGCCAATTAAAAGGCTCTAAGTCCCTTTATTAGCCAACAACCAAGAGTGACCTTAGAGTCTCTTGGTACTGAAGCTCAGAGGCACAGCATTTTTAAAGAAAAAAACAAAATTGAATCAATGTTTGATCAAAATTAGAACATCTGTCTTTTTGCAGAGCGTATTTTCCAGACACCACATGATAATTACTTTCTCTTAGTTATATGAGCTTTATATTTTAGACTGCACAAATATCAATTATTCTGGTTATTATAGCTGGGCCATGATTAGGGTCATACGCTGTCCCAAAAATATTGCCAAGAGGTATGGCCACTGGAGAGGAAGAGGAAGCGGTGTGTGTCTAGGTACAAAAACAGAGTCAAGACAAGATGGCATTACCTTAGCCATTTTAGTGGTGCCTATCTGTAACCACAGCACTTGGGAGACTGAGTTGGGAGAATTGCAGTGACTTACAGGCCAGCCTGAGCTACAGTGTGAAACTCTGTCTTAGAATAACCAAAATCAGGGCTGGGGATGTGGCTCAGTCAGTAGAGTATTGCCTCAGCATGCACAATAACTTAAGAGTCTATTCCCACTGCTACATAAACTCAATCCAATCCTAGCACATGGAGGTGGAGGCAGAAGGGTGAGATGGTTAAAGACATCCCATAACTGTGGTGATATATATTTAATAAAATTAGTCTAGAATATCAGAGAGTCATCCACAGAGCCAAGCCAGGAAAGTCAGGGGGTGGTGACCAACACCTTTAATCCTAGCTTTACAAATGTGGACAGAGGAAACTAAGAGCTGGCTGGAGGAAGAGAAGGGGGTTTTCAGCTTCCCAGATACTTCTTCATGGGCTAAGGACGGAGACGTTGTAATCAAGAAAGGTTTGAGGAGTTGACTGTGGTTTGTTTCTCTAATTCTCTGATATTCCAGGCCAATTTTATTAAATATCACTATACATGACTCAGCCATTAAGAGTGCATACAGTTCTTTCAGAAGACCTGAGTTCATTTCCAGCAACCACCTGTAACTCCAATTTCAGAGAATCTGGCACCTCTGAACCCTATGGGTATCTGCACCCCTGTGCACAAAGCCACAGATATACAGGCAATTTCTAAAAATAATAATAATGATAATAATAATAATAAATAAAAATAAAAAATTTTAGAGTTCAGCTTGTCGTACACTAGAAACCGCCTCCGGTGTTTCCCAGATGGAAAGAGATTCTGACAGTCAGGAGCCCAGGCATACTGAGCGCTGTAGTTCTGATTGGAAAAGTATTTAGGCATTTGGCTGGAACTGGAACTACAGACAGTTGTCAGCTGTCATGTGGTTGCTGGGAATCGAACCCAGGTCCTCTGGAAGAGCAGACCTCTGGAAGTGCTCTTAACCACTGAGCCATCTCTCCAGCCCCGTATTTAGGCATTTGGGAGCCGATGAATACTGAGTGTTGCAGCTTGAATGCAAAGTATTCAGGCAGTCGGAACCAATGAATACTACCGGCCACAGTAAGCCTAGGCAGCAGCTTACAACCCTGCTTCACAGAAAGGCTTCCCAGTGTTAACAGCTCTGCTCTGTCAAGGGAGGACTTCCTGAGCGAAGTTGCTATAGTGCCAACCCAGTGCTGGTTGCTCTCTGTTCAGGAAATCTAACAACTCAGCCAGGGAAGGTCCCCTGGGCAGTGAATGTGTTACAACTTCGCTCCCTCAGCTGTTCTTTGTCCAGGCTCAGCTACTGCTGCTCCAGTGAAAGATCTTTACCCAAAACCTCATTTAAGAGATTTATTGCAAGGGAAGGGTCCAGGAGAGTGTGGCTGCTGCAGTCCCGGGTGGGAGAGGACAACAGGGAAAGGGCTGTGGACTTAGGACTTACATAGGGCTTCTAGGGGAGCCGTGTGTGTGAAGCTTTCTAAAGAGACTTCCAGGGTGGGGACTGATCAGATTCTTTTCTTTTTATTACTCTGATTTGGTTTTGATTTCAGGGCCAATATTGGCTCTTCGGGGCTCTAATTTCAGGGCCAGAGTACATTTCTTTTACTGACTCTGATTCTAGGGCCAAGGTGTGTTTCTTTGGTGCTGGTTTCAGAGTCAGGGCACATTTCTTTTTGTTTCTGGGTTCAGGGATAAAGTATTTCTCTCACTGGCTCAGATCTCAAATTCAGGGTGGGATTCTCTCAGTAGCTCTGGGTTCAGGGCTAGGGTGGGTTTCTTTGGCTGGACACTATTCCCTACACCTGGCACCCACATACGGGTGGTATATACACTAATTCGTAAGCTATGATCAAAAGTAAGCACACTAATTAGCAGAATCGGGTTCCCGTCTTCTTTAGGGACAAAGGCCATGGCTCCGCAGGTGTGTTGTGTTCACTCTGTCAGCATTCATCAAATGCCGGGCGTCTCATGTGTCTACTCGCCTTCTCTTGATATGAATTTTACTATTGTTGTTTTTTTTCGAGTCGGGGTATCTCTGTGTAGCCCTGGTTGTCGTGGAACTGGATTTGTAGACCAGTACTAGGTCGGATATGGCCCATCTTAAGGCAGTCCAGCCGACTGGCTCTGCCGTGTCTTAGTTGGAAGTCCAAGTCCAGTTTCGGAACCTGAATCCCTGGAGCCTTCAGGATCCTCCGCCCCCTGTTGGATGGAGAAGGGGACAACCCCAAATACCCCTCCCTCAAGGTGCACTGAAGTGAGAAAGATTGCCTTTTGCGTGTTCTTATCTTTTGGACACAAATGTCTGGAATCCGGGCTCCCCACACTCCAGAAATGCTCCCCCACCCCCACCCCCGAACCTAGAATGAAAGCAAAGACGACACTCCCAACGACAGGCGGTGCTTTCGATTGCTTTAGCCTGGTGATCCAGCTGTGCGGCTCCGATTAGTGCTGTCTGGCAGAGCGGCGCAGTGCACTCTGGGACACTGCACTGGCGGGAGGCACAGGCCGGTGGCAGAGGGGAGAGTACCCGGGCGGCGGCAGGATGGTGAAGCTAACGGCGGAGCTGATCGAGCAGGCGGCGCAGTACACCAATGCTGTGCGGGACCGCGAGCTGGACCTTCGCGGTGAGTTAGGGGGAGCGCGGGTGGTGTCCCGGTTCGGCGCGCAGTCGGGGGAAGCCGGCCCCGCCGCGTGGGCCTCCGGCCGGGGTCTGGGGTATCTCCGATCGACGGTCCCTCAGGGCCCTTTGGAGCTGTCTGTTCGTGCCGGCAGACACGGCTCCTCGATTTCCTCCCAGTTCCGTATGTTTGACTTTGTCTGGCAGAAAAATAAAAAACGATACATAAAGGATGGCGACTCGCTGGTTTTTAACAAATGCGTTAGTATGACACGTGAGGGTAGATTAGATATAAGGCAAGGTTATCCCCGTTTGGACTTGTTTGTTTTTGAGACAGGGTCTCGTGTGCTTAGAGCTGGCTTCAAACCGCTATATAGATAAGGTTTACCTCGAACTTCGGACACTTTTGCTTCCACTTCCCGGTGCTGGGTTAAGTGTGTGTCCCATGTTTGTATAATGCTACTGATGATCCTCGGATTTTGTGCAAGCATTAGCTCCCACAGAACCAGATTCTCAGTCTCAGAGAATTCGCTTTTATGAAGGTGTTTCCAAGATTCAACTGTTTGACCAAGGTGGTGGACACTCTTCACCTGTTGATTAGAGCTTGGTTTAAAACACTATGCTTTAGCGGAAAGGTGGTGACACGCCATAATCCTAGAGCTAGGCAAACGCAGGCGGATCTCTGAGTTTGAGGCCAGCCTAGTCTCCTGTCTCAACTAAAAACAGGACAAACAACAAATAACCCTGCATAGCATTGCAAGTACAATTATCAACTTAACTTTTCAGGAGATGGCTTTGAAAGGATTTAAGATTGTATAACTGTGACCCGTGGCAACCACAATTTAGGGACTATACTCTGCCAATTGCTAAAATCCCTTGATTATCTATAGGAAATCCTAGTGCTTTTGTTTGTTGAAATTAACTTTGTCAGACAAAAATCCAGTTCAGGAACATCTGGACCCTTTTACTGTCTTGGCACATTTTTGGTCTCTACTGCATCTCTGAAGACCACAGAAGTTTTGAGAATGCTTATTTTGATACCATATTTTATTGCACAACTGAGTTGTGCATTAATTTTTTTCTTCCTTTGGTACCTAGCTCAATGATTATGCCATTAGACAATTAAGGAGGTGCTCAGAGTCTGATTTGTGGTTGTATATAAACCATTTTCAGCTCTGAATTGGAGCTAGTGGAGAGGAGGGTGAGTCAGGATACCATGAGGATATACTGATGATTTATGTGAAAGGTTGAGAATGCTTGTCACCAGTCTCTGAGCAAAGCTTGGGCATTTACAGTAAGAAGTGTTAATTTGGGGGGAAAAAAGTGTTAATTTGTTGTAGAGTCTGCTAAGGCCTTTGAACAGTGTGAATACCTTGTAGACATTCTTATAAACTGGACACCAATATTATTAGTAAGTATGCTCATCTGTTCTTGTTCTTGCCTTCAACCTTTTTAAGTTTACTACATGACCACACACTTGATAACACTAAGGACCCTGTAACTCCTGTTTGTCATTTATCTTCATATTTTTTGTACATGGCATCCATGCCAGTTTAATTCTCCTTGAATGAATACTTTTGAGTCTAATTACCATCAAATACTTCTACTATTTTCAGGACCTTTCATTTGTATGTATTTTTCTCCTCTATAGGATATAAAATTCCTGTCATTGAAAACTTAGGTGCTACCTTAGACCAGTTTGATGCTATTGATTTTTCTGACAATGAAATCAGAAAACTGGATGGTTTCCCTTTATTGAGAAGACTGAAAACATTATTAGTGAACAACAACAGAATTTGGTGAGTGTCTAATAGTAAGTATACTTTCTCCCCTGAAGTACATGTTGCAATGCACCCTGAAGATAATGTTTTTTTATGTATATTAGTGTTTTGCCTGCAGGTATGTCTGTACCACAAACTTGCCTGGTGCCTTTGGAGGCCAGAAGAGGGTGTCAGTTCTTCTGGAGCTGGAGTTACAGACTGTTGTGAGCTACCACATGGGTAGTAGAAATAGAATCTAGGTCCTCTAGAATATCAGCCAGAGCTCTTAAGTTGCTGAGTCGAGCACCTGCCCCCCTCCCATACCTCTCTATGCCTTTTCTTAAAGGGAGAAATAAATTGAGCACTTTTCCTAAGAGATTGGGAGATTAATGTGGACATTGGTCTCACCTTACTTGGTACTCTTTAGAGATCTTTAATAGTCGTAGTTGATACTAAACTTTGAATTTAAATTTAAAGCATGTTGCTGTGTATACATTTCAGGGTCTAAAGCAGTTAGCAATAGCATCATAATAAAAAGATTTATAAAGGCCAGGTGTTGGGCTGGAGAAATGGCTCAGCAGTTAAGAGCACTGACTGTTCTTCTGGAGAACCTAAATTTGATTCCCAGCATCCACATGGCAGCTAACAACTGTCTGTAATTCCAAGATCTGGCACTCTTACACAGTTATACATGCATGCAGGCAAAGCACCAATTCACATAAAAATAAATATTTTTTTAAAAAAGGCCAGGTGTAGTGGTACCCACCATTAATCCTAACACTCAGAAGACTGAGGCGAGCCAGCCTTGTTTTCATAGCAAGATCCAACTGGTGCTACATAGTGAGCCCCTGTCTCAATAAAATCTTTTTTATAAAATAAAATTACTTTTCACTGAGAGCCTATACCTGATACACCCTGCACTTTTTCTTTGTAGTTGTCTTCTAGAATAAAATTCTCTGAAATTTAGATCTTTCTTGTTTTGTTTGCTTGAGAGGGGATTTCACTCTGTGGCCTTGGCTGACCTAGAACCCTCTAGACTAGCCTGACCTCAAACTCTGGATCTGGCTGCCTCTTCTTGCCAAGTGCTGAAATTAAAGGTGTGCACCACCAGCTGATTGGTTATCAGCTTTATATACAAATTATATAGTTATTGAGGTTTCTCATTCCTGACCCTAATATTTCTGTTAGAGTCTAGAGCTCTTGTGAGGATTGCCACGAGATTGGGATTGCTGAAGGCAGAACTGAGACACCCTCAGTGATTAAGAGCACTGGCTGCTCCTTTTCCAGTTCCACAGAATTCAAGGCCCTTTTCCGGCTTCCTCAGGCACCATACACATAAAAGTACTAAGTGGTGTTTTTAGGTAGATGCCATTTTCATTTATAACATTTTCTTTGGATGAATGCGTTACACCAGGTTTGTGAATGCAGAATATTTTATTAGTTTTCTGAACAAAAAGTTATAAATAGGCTAAATAGTTCTCTCTACCCCGAAATCTCCCTTTTCTTTAGCTTGTTTTAGAGCACTTGGAAGTGGAAAGAAGCCCAGGAGGCTTAAGTTTCTGGAATCATTCTATCCCTGTCTCTGACCCTGTGCCTCAGACAAGCCTTCCCCTCTTTGCTGCTTTCCTGGGATGGGATATGGGAGAGGGGTATTCTAACATTGAAGCCTTAGATGCTTGCAAGGATGGTGATAAACATTAGCTTATTTATCTCTTTTACTGAGAGCCCTTCTGTTTTTATTTTAGCCGTATAGGTGAGGGACTTGATCAGGCTCTTCCCTGTCTGACAGAGCTCATCCTCACCAACAACAGTCTAGTGGAACTGGTAAGTTGAATGGAACAAACTATATTTAAGGGGAAAGCTTAAGGATACTTTCTGCTTCAAAATATTATCTCCAGTTTCTCTTTGGATTTTTTTCATAATTTACTATTCCAAGCCTTTTGCTTTTTAAAAATGTTTTCTTTTGTTTTTAGTTTTGGTTTTGGTTGTGTTGGTTTGGTTTTGGCATTTGGGTAATGTATGTCAAAGATCTCCTTTCCCCCTCAGGTGTACCTTTTGGTTTTAACTCTGTTGGGTGTCTGGTAGAAAAGTTCCCATGCAGTCTTGCTTATTGGTCACCAACATAGTGCTTCTGATGTTGTGTCAAAACTTGCCTTTCCCTTCCATGTATAAACAGACTCCCATGCATGTGCAGGGTTGCAGTGTGTTAACCTCAGTTCTTAAGTGAGATAAGCAGAACTATGAATTATATGCCAGATTTCAGACTTAGTATTAAAAATGGTGGTATAAACTTTCCTGGTGGTTTTTTATATCCATAATGTGTTGATATTTTGATTAAGAGCTTAAAATTGGTTTTGCCTATTTTTCTATGTTAACATAGCTACTAGCAAGTTTTAAATTGCCTATTGAGTCTCATGAGATAGTTTAGTCAGTAAATTACTTACCACATGCATGAGGACCTGGGTTCTAACCCCAGAATCCGTGTTTTAAAACTGGTCATAGTGGTTCTGGTTTGCAGTTCCAGCAATGGGAAAGAAGGGCAGAGCTAAATCTTTGTGGCTCGCTGGCCAGCCAGCCTAACTGTTCATATATTGAAAGCAGTATATTAAGATTTCATGTTATGGTAATAGATTCAATTGCCTATCTGGAGTTTTGTCAGTTTTAGATATCTTAATACATACAAGTTTTACATTTGCCAATATTATCCTGGAAACTGAACCTTTTGATTTTTTTTTTTTTTTAATGGGGGGGTAGTAAGTGCTTCCATGACAAATCTTTTTTCTGTCCAGAACTAACTTTCACTTTTGTTGTCTCTTATGATAGGATATGATATGATAGCATATGATAGGATTTTTTAATTTTAGATTTATTTTATGTGTATGAGTGTTTGACCTGCATATATGTATATGTGCAATATATGTGACTGTTGCCCACACAGCTCAGAAGAGCATCAGATTCCCTAAAATTGGAGCTACAGATGGCTGTGAGCCACCACATGGCTGCTGGGAGTCAAACCCAGATTCCATGGAAGAACAAGAAATAATCTTAAATATTAAGCCATCTCTCCAGCCCTACTCTTAAGTCCATCTTTTAAATGCATCATCTAGATCCTGTTTACATTTAGTAGTCCTATTGGCATATCGCAGCTTGTCTTTTGAGGGTGCTTTCTCTGTCTTCTGTTTCTTTTTATTGTATATGTATGCATGTGCTCTCCCTATTTCCGTCATTCCTTTTTTCCTTCAAATGGTTTATAATTATTTGCTGTATCTATTTTTATTCATAGCCAGCAACATAAGCAGTTTAAAGTCAACCAGCACTTTACCCTTCTCAACAGTTATTCTTTTTTAATATAATATTTTCTTCATTTTTCAAGAATTTAATAAATGTGTACAATGAATTTTGGCTGTATTCACTCCCAGTTCCTCCCATATCTGCCCCCACTTTCTTACAATTTACTCTCCCCCGCACCCTTCCTTGGTGAGACAGGATCTTTCTATAGTCCTGGGACTCACAGAGAACCTCCTGTCTCTGCCTCCGGTGTGCTGGGACTAAAGACATGTTCCATCATGCCCAACCACCTTACTCCCCCTTTTAACCCATCATGTCCTGTTTGTGCTGGCCATATATTCTGGGGTATGATGCCAATGACTGACCTACCAGGAGCTACATCTTCAAGAATACTGGCTCTCCCTACCCTAGATGCCCCAGTTACTGTGAAGAGTTCCATGTAGAATGCTGACTGGGTTGGTCTTGTGCAGACAAGCACAGCTACTGTGAGTTCATGAGTGCAGTGGTCCTGCTATGTTCAAAAAACACTGTATCCCACTCTAGCTCTCACAGTTTCCAATTCCTTCCTCCTCCTTGGTAGTCTGTGAGCCTTGCAGAGAAGAGGTATAACATAAATGTCTCATTGTGGCTCAGCTCTGCAGAAACATCTATTCTCCACAAAGAAACTTCTCTGATGACGTCCAGGAACTGCACTGCTAATCTGTAGGGATAGAGGTACATATTTAGAAGGCAATTTGATGCTATGTCCACTTAGCAAAGTAATAGTAGTAGGGTCAGTTCTAGGGCCTGTGACCTGACCAGCTATAGGTTCGTAGCCAGGCGTGCATTTCCTCCTGTGGAAGTGAATCTTAGCACAAAAGTTATGTTTATGTCATAACTTGTGTGGTGCCACTGTGCCCATGTGGTCATTATTGAGCTGAGAGTATTCACAGCTCAGTATGACTGTTGATGACATTTCTCCTTGGCAGCCTGCATAGAACTTCCGGTACTATGAAAACTAGCCAGCTGTGAGGAAACTTCCTGGTTAGTACCATCTTGGTTTCTCATGTCCTGTGATAAAAATGTTTGGTGCCTTTACCAATAGGGTCTTACCATCAAGTTTCTTTTTTTTTTTTTTTTTTAACTTTATTTATTTATTATTTATTTGCCTTGGTGTTTGCCTGGAACTGGAACTACAGACAGTTGTTAGCTGCCATGTGGGTGCTGGGAATCAAACCCGGTTCCCCTGGAAGAGCAGACGGTGCTCTTAACCACTGAGCCATCTCTCCAGCCCCCCCCCCCATCAAGTTTCTTATAGGCAACCTAGATCAACTATTAACCTATGTTATATTTTGAGACAGTCCCTTAACCGTGTCTTCTATGCTGACTTGCAACCTAGCCTAGGCTGGCCTTGAACTCACTACAATTTTTCTATCTTAGCCTCCCAAATGTGGGAATTACAGGTATGAGCTACTACACCCAGCTTTAAGGCCAGTGTTCTACCAGCATAAGCTGGAGTGTAGAAGATCTTAGCAGGGGGGCTTTCTGGAGTCAGTGCCTTAGGTGATACATTGTAGAATCAAAAGTTGAATCTAGGACCTTTTGTAGCCCCCTGAGCTACAGACCTAGCTATTCTCTTTCTTAAACCCATCAGCATGTTGCTATGATGCTGTGGACTGTGCATGTATAGCAGACCCTTTATTTACTTATTTATTTATTCATTCATCCATTTTTGATTCTCTTTGTGGTAGTAAGCCAGTTTTCAAGCTTCAGTGCTCCCTCTGATAGCATGAAGATGGTTGCTTGCTTTCTGAGAACTCTGTTCTCTATCATTGCTTTTTAAAATTGTGAACTGCTTCACAAAGGTACGTGGCATCCATTTTCTTTTTCTTTTTTTTTTTTTGATTTTGAAACTTTAATAAGATTTTTAAAACATGACTTTAAACTAAACATACATATTGTGCACACAATTTTGTAATACGAATCAACTCCAACTTCATTTCATTTGAAAACATATGAATCAAATTACAGTTTTAGAAGTTAGTGATTCACATTTATGCAAGTTAGCACCTTGCTGAATTCAGCCTTTGTAAAAAGGAGTGCATATTTTAACAGTACATTATGACTGTGTACCATTTATTGCTTTTTCACCGTATCAAAGATTATGTTCTTGAAAGTTGGTAAATAACAGCTAACCTCCTATGACATGTGGAATTTCCAATGGTAACAGTCACATTTTGTAACAACACTTTCTATACATTTCTTTTTTATCTTAAAATTTTAAAAGCAATCATTGTAAGGATTGTACCACATTGACCTTCTCTGTATCCTTCCAGTTTTAGTGTGTATGCTGCAGAAGTGAGTCTTCTGACTTTGATCTGTGCTATTTCCCAGTGTCTCTGTTGAGTTGCTTGATGTAGGTCTCTCCCAGGTTTTTCCTTAGTGTGGGACTTTGTCTAAATGGGAGAAAAGACCACAAGCATGAGAATCCACATTGTTGTAGCCTCCTCACACCCTCTGGATCTCCCTGTACTGATTACTAGAACATGCAGATCCTTTGGCACCTGTTCTCAAACTGAGCATCTAGTGGTTATTGTGAAGTTCTGTGGTTTATTACACACCTGCTTGCCTTCCCTCTACTTCTTTCTGCACAAATGCTCTGCAAGTCCTGTTTGATGTCCCTACTTGTTCCCACTATATGGTTTCTAGAAAATACCTTGTCTAGTTTGCTTATAACTTTGGATGGTGTGTTTTTCCTATCTTTGTTCTATCATGGTTTCCAGGACAGTTTGGGAAGATAAGAGTATGTAGCCCTGGTTGGCCAGAACTCACTGTATATAGAATAGATGGCCCCAGACTCACTGAGATCTTTCTGTCTCTGCCTCCCAAGTCCTGGGATAAAGACACGTGCCACCGTGACTAGGGTCATGATTTGTTCACCTGTACTGTTTACCTGGCCTTTGAAACTGTTTGATAAGAGCAGGGGTGGGCTAAGATGACAGTGTCTTCTCTCGAAGATAATATGCTCCCGAGGCCACATGGGTTATACTAACAGGAAAGGACATTTTGCACCAGGTATGGCCACATTTACCCATAATTCCAAACTTGGGAAGACCAGGATTGAAGATCATCCTAGGCTGCATATCAAGTTGGGGGCCAGATGAGTCTATAGGAGATTCTGTCTCAAACAACTAAAACCCCACATTAAACCAAGATCTTGGTTTGAGATTCCTGTATAAATAGCTTGATCCAAGTGAGTGACCAATGTTGGCGTTGGTTTCGTTTTTGAATCATTGCTTAGTAGCCATTTTGAGGTTCGTATAGGAAATCAAAAAAAAAAATTGTCTATTGAAATAGCTACTGTTACTTACTAGAATATATTCATCAATTTATTATGTGAAAGATATTTAGGCAGTTGTGTTGCATTAGTATCAGACTAGGTGCCAGGGCAGTAAAAAAGTAAGTAAAAGATAGTGTGGATACTTGTTTCAAAGATCCTTGTCATTTCAAAATACCAGACTAGTAGCCTTGTTCTTATTTAGACCCTTATTTTATAGGGTGATCTGGATCCTTTGGCATCTCTCAAATCTCTGACATATCTAAGGTATGGAAATTGCTTATTTTGATGAAAATTCCTTAAATAACTTGTCAGGCTGCTACTAAACAGCTCTTCCCTGGATGTTGTGTTACTTATGACAATGATGTAGAGAGAATGGTGCACTTTCTCTTCATGACACTTCTCAAATGCAATGCTGTGACTAAGGTTGGCACTGTCCCTTTTTTATAGCATCCTAAGAAATCCTGTAACAAATAAGAAGCATTACCGACTTTATGTGATCTATAAAGTTCCACAAGTCAGAGTCCTGGACTTTCAGAAAGTGAAACTGAAAGTGAGTATTGCAAACTAGTTTCAAGTTACTACAAAAATCTCCTTTTCTTTATACTCATGATTGATTTTTTTAAAGTTGCTTAATAAATAAATTTTACCATTCCTTTGAAATGTAATGTGTGGGAAAGAAAGCATCAAGTCAGGCTTATTTATTGTTCTTGTGGGTTTTTTTGGTTGTTTTTATCTCAGCAGTTTATGGTAGAGCATTGCTGGCCATTCCAGAGCTGGCCAAATGCTAGAACTACACAGTGGATTGTCTTCTTAGATGTATTCCCAACAAGGAGCATAGTATGATCCAGCTTTGTGTAGCTCTGCCAGTTTGAATAGCTTTTCCTTTGTTGGACATGCTAATTCTCTGTAGTTCATTAGGAGGCCCTCTTCGAAACTATAAGAGGGGGGCTTTTTGGGGGAGAGCTTTGTCTGAGAAGGATAGACTAATTTAAAGTGTCTCCTAATTTAAAGTTGGCTTTTGGTGTTTTTAACAACCCAGAATACTTCAGGAGAATTCTCTTCCATGTTTTCTAAGGAATGCATCTAAATGCATGTGGTATTCCTATTTTGATTAACTCTGTGTGTGGTGTCGCTGTAGGAGCGTCAGGAAGCAGAGAAAATGTTCAAGGGCAAACGGGGTGCACAGCTTGCAAAGGATATTGCCAGGAGAAGCAAAACGTAAGATACGGATATCCAACTTAACTCCACCTCACCTTCAGAAACACTATCTGTCTGGCAGTTTGCCTCCTGCAAAATTAAACCCAAAACTATGTCTAGTGTGGTATTACATTTGAATAATGGTGTCTGGCCATCCATGGACTGTACACAATGGGAAATTTCTACCAGGTTAGCAGAGCATATATTTTGGTTCACCGTCTTAGTGTGGTATTAACATCCTGTTTTCTCTGTCAGAAGATGGATTGGGTGGTGTTTCTGAAGGAGAGAGTTCTTGTATCAGTTTGTTAACAAAGATAAGATACTACACTGGTTGAATTACTTTCAAAAGCTTTTGAAAGTAAGAGAAGCAGTTTGCACCAATCAGAATATAACAATTGTATTCTCCCTCCCAAGTTTTAATCCAGGTGCTGGTTTGCCAACTGACAAGAAAAAAGGTGGTCCATCTGCAGGGGATGTAGAAGCAATCAAGGTAAGGGTGTGTGTGCTTGGGTTGTCAGACTAGAGGGCTGAGATGGGGCCAGGACAGCGGTGTGTCCTAGTCCTAAACATTGCAGATCCCATTATCTCATAGTTGTTAGGACTCTGGTATTTCTATTTCAGGAAAAACTTCCTTAAAGTTACTATTTGACCAGACTTTTGTTTGAAATAATTGCATGAACTAATTGAAGATATCTGTCTATGTCTCCTTCTCCCAGGATATATTTACTTCTTTGAGCAGTTACCTGTACCTTGATGTACAGTCTCAGTTTCTTTGCTTCCCAAGATTTGTTGGCTGACAACTCTTGTTGGCATACCTGAAGAAAATTCTAACATCTCCAGTAACAGAATTTCAAACAGATACTTAGCTTGAATTTTAGAGCATGTAAAATGATTGCTTCTTTTCCTGAGTAAGAGCTTGAATCTCTTTCTAAATAATGAAAATTGATGGTGTCTTCTAGGTTGATATTTAATGTGCCAGTGACATTCTTCCCCCAACACAGAACTGTGTGGTTGACATTCTACAGGAAAGTTGCTAGGAATTTCTGTAGTGTCTGCTGGGTAGTCATCATCATCATCTCCCTTTCCCTGTGTTTTCCAGAACGCCATAGCAAATGCATCGACTCTGGCTGAGGTTGAGAGACTGAAGGGCTTACTGCAGTCGGGCCAGATACCTGGCAGAGAGCGCAGATCAGGTCAGAAAGCTGTTGTGTATGGACTTGCAAAACATCAGACTTGGCATGATTATACGGGAGTACCCCACCCAGCTGGCATGACACACATGCCTGAAATCCTCGTATTTGGGAGATTGGGACAAGAGAATCAGGAATTGAACGTTATTCTTTACTACAAAACAAGTTTGAAACCAGCTTTGGCTACATGAGACCCTCCCCCTTTTTTTAATAAAAAGAGGGGGGGATAGGAAGAATGAAAGAAGAAGTAGGAGGAGGCAATAAAGTTAAGCTATTGATATTTATGGGATCTTTAACAGTTGTAGCAAAACATTGTATAACACGGAAAGAGCAGTTCTAACGGTTATTCTGAACTAAGTCACATGCTATATAATGGACATTTTGGTTCACTGGTAGATTGCATATACAATATTGCTCTCATAAAATAACAGCTTAAAAATTATTTCTGTCTTGATATTTTTACTGTATATTATCTATGTTTACATACATATATATGCACAAGTACTTAATTTGTTTTATGGTTGTTGAGAATAGGACATGTTATGTAGGTTCATAGTTTAGAAAAAATAATTGCCTTCACCAGATAGGAAGTTTAATAGTTTGTACCATCTAGTTCATGTAAGTATGCTGTCTGTCATGTTCATCGTTACAAAACAGCAAAATCTCTCCACTGATAAATTTTCTAGAACTTGGATCCCTGTAAAACCAGGTGTGCTGTATATGGTAATTTAGTGGTTAGCTGCACAGGCTATATTTAGAGCCTGACCAGTACTGTCCTCCAACAGGCTTCTTCATTTTAGGCAAGTATTTTAATCTTTAAAATTAAGATAAGTGCTATCGTCACATCAAAAGGTTTGGGGGAGGATTGTGATAATTGCACTTAGCACAAGACAGATTTCTGATAGGTGTTAACTAGTGTAATGTTTGAATGCCAAGTTTGTGTCAGACAGCATGTTGAGCACCAGAGATACATTATTCAAATGAAGTAAACACATTTTACAAATTTTGGTATGGTTATCCCTGGGGATCACTACCATGACAGCATTTCAAGGATCATTGTCTTTGAGCTGTTTTGTTGTTTTATTGTGACCCACTGAGTTTAGGCATGGTTGTTTGCATGAGCATGGGGCAGCAGAGGTGTTTACTGGAGCAAGGGCAGCTCACAATGACTACACAACTGAAGAAGGTGACCTCCTGCCTCAGCAGCTACTGACTGCCTGTAGCTCCTCAGGGAGAGGGTGGAAGATAATTTTAAGATGGACAGTAATGTGGTCTCTGTGCCCTGGGGATCTGCAAGGTAAACTGTTGCTGCAATAACTCCAAGATGTGTGCTCTTTCCATCAGCAGCGTTTGCACTGGTGGGCCAAGAGCAGTAATGGGTAAAACCTGCTCGTGCCTCAGCATCTGCTCCCAGTAAAATTCATACCAGTTCTGCTCACTGTCCTTAATGAAGAAATAGAAATGATTTTCTTTGAGACTAAAGATAGTGTTAAGATACAATACTTAAGTCCCTGAGCAATCCCCAGCACCTAACCAATGATATTACCAATGATAAAATTTCAGATTTTGAGCAGAAATTAAAGTTTGGAACACTTGCACTGGGATGTAAATCTGATAAAGCACTGCCTAATACACATGAGACCCAGGGAACAGCTTCACTGTTACTAGAAAAAAAACAGATCCACTGGTATAAATGTTTCTGGGAAAATCAGTGAGAATTATTAATGAATTTAGCTTTCATGATTCCATGTCATGAAATGACTCAACATTTGAAAGATCTACAAAACAGAGTAAATGAATTTTTCCAAATATTCAGGTGTCTGTATGGGTACACAATCCATTCAGGCTACAAGGAAGAGTAATGAGCTGCAGGTGTGACTGGGATGAATCTTGAGAAAACTTGAAGTTCGCTTGGTGAACAATGTGTAAGAAGCTGCCACTTATCCAAACATGCCTCGGTAGCTTGTATATGAAAAGCTGCTGTTTGCTTCTGACTAGAGAAGTGAGAGATGGACTTGAATTTCAGCAGTTTCTCTAAACATTGGAATGAGGCAAAAGTCTTCTTTTTGGAGACAGGATCTCTACATAGACCTAGCTGTCCTAGAACTCACTGTCACCAGGCTGGACTCAACCTCAGAAATCCATCTTCATCTGCTTTCTGGGGGCTGAGATTAAAGGTGTCTACTACCATACCAACAGTTTTTCACTTTTTCAGAATACATTGACACCCCCCCCCCCCAATTTTTTGTTTTTTCAAGACAGAATTTCTGTGTGTAGCCCTGGCTGTCTTGGAACTCAAATCTGTAAACCGGATTGGCGGGTTGGCCTCAAACTGCTTTCTTTCAACGTACCCTCTTCCCCCCCCCCCCCCCAGTTCTGGGATTAAAGGCATGTGCCACAGATTGTGGAACACATTTATAAAGCTATTGTGTATGTCTGATGAGTAGGCAGATGGCACAGAATTGATGTGACTTCTGGTTTTGTGGTTTTTCAGGGCCAAGTGATGATGGTGAAGAGGAGATAGAAGAAGACACAGTCACAAATGGGTCCTGAGTTCTGTGGCAGATGGTCCATGAGGTTCTCTAGGGATAAGAGAACTTATCCCTAGATATCTCTTGCTTTTTGACCATGGAGTAACAGCATTGTTGAATGCTTAGACCAACTGCTGATAGTTTTTAATATGAACCTTTGCATCTAAATGCCAATTTTCTACAAATGGTAAAATAAAGGCCACTTCCTGTGCTGCCAAATTGTCTGTTGTGTGTTTGCCATGATGTGTAAGGACATATTTAAGCTGAAGTTGGGGAGTGTCTTATTTAAGGTTTCTATTGCTGCAACAAAACACCACAACCAAAAAAAGCAAATTGGCGAAGAACAGGTTTGTTTTTATTACGCTTACACTTCAGCATTGCTGTTCATTGCTGAAGGAAGTCAGGACAGGATTTCAAATAGGGCAGGATCTCAGAGGCAGGAGCTGATGTAGAGACTGGAAGGATAGTGCTTACTGCCTTGCTCAGCCTGCTTTCTTAAAGAACTCAGAACCAGCCGTCCAGGGATGGCACCACCTACTTGGACTGGGCCCTCTCCCATTGGTCACTAATTGAGAAAATGCCTTAAAGCTGGATCTCATGGAGGCATTTCCTGAACTAGGGCTTTATCCTATTTATTGATTCTTGCTTGTGTCAAGCTGACATACAAAACTGGCCAGTGTTAGTTTTTTGCACGTGGTGTGTGAATGTAAGCTCAACACCCGGGAGTACCACGCTAGAGTTTATTAGAGCAGCAGGCTCTATAGGTGCAGGCGGAAGGTAGTGGAGGAAGAGGAAGAGGGAGGGGACTTGTGTGAGCACTTTCTTTAAGACAGTGGGCCCATGTTTGCATAGCCACACCCAGGGGCATAGTTGCAACTGTTACATTCCAGGTTAATGCAAGCCTTGGAAATGCTTACATTTCGCCCTTTGATATATACATATATATAAAAAGCTGGGTTTATGGCAGGGGAGGAGTCTCATAGTGAACTTGGTCGTCGTGATCTTTGTCTGCTTCCTGCTGACACAAGGACGGAGATGGCTGCTGGATTCTTCAGCTCATCTTGCTGGCAGAATTGAGTATTTGAGTCACAGAGCCATGAATTTTTGTTTCCTGGAGCTCGGAAAAATATATGAGTTAGTGATAGAGCTTTGGGAGTGACAGACTAAGAGGAAAGGAGGGAGAAAGAAGCTTGGAAGTAAACCTTGAGTTAGCTGCATTGTGTGAATGGTTTTTTTTCTTCTGCTAAGGGATTCTATTGTCTGCTGCCTGCATATTAAAGTCTGTGGATCCTTGCTAGGTCTGGGAAAGGGAAAGGATTAAAGTGTCCTGTATTTTGCCTACCTGGACTCCCGTAGGTTTTTCTTTGGCTCTGGGTATCGGGGTAGGGGTTGGTCTTTGTTTTACCTGCAATGCATCCTCAGGGGGTGGCAGCTTTAACTGTAGAGTTCAATGATCTTTGTTTACCTGGGTTTTCAAGCAGACTGCCTGGAGCCCCTTGTTTAGCATCTTGGCTTCTTCTCTGGCCAGCTGTAATGAAAGCTCAGACAAGATTGGAGCTGGTTTTTTAAGATTTCGCCTGGCTACTTTGAGGAAGGGGATAAAAGGTTTAACATTAGACAAATGAATCCAATATGAGGAGCTTTCAAGTTTAGCGGCTGTAGGAGTTGTCAGAATTACTCTATATGGTCCCGTCCACTTTGGGGTGAGGGGAGAAGGTCGGTGGCTTGGAGAGGAAAGTAAGACTTGATCTCCAATGTTAACTCGAGGTGGGCAGGGTGAATCAGCACAGTTTGGGGAGGGAGTCATCTGCCAAATCCCACAAAAGCAATTGCAGGTGATGGAGAAGGGGAGAAAGCAGATTGTCAGGAAGGTATGGGGTTTTAGGAGACAGTCCGGGCGGTAAAACAGGTCTTCCATACAGAAGTTCAAAGGGTGAGATATACAGAGGTTTTTTTGGGGAGAGCTCTAAGTCTAAACAGGGCTAGAGGTAGCAACTTTATCCAGTCTAAATGAAGTTCTTGTGATATCTTAACAAGGATGTCTTTTAAGGAACGGTTAGTTCATTCCTCTTTGCCCGATGACTGAGGACGTTATGGAATATGAAAGTGCCAGGGAATATTGAGAGCCCTAGATAATCTTTGGGAAATTTGCGAGGTAAACTCGAGACCATTGTCAGATTGAAGAGAAGCAGGAATTCTAAACCTGGGAATTATTTCTCGAAGAAGAATGTCAGAAACTGTTTGAGCCTTTTTATTACGTGTCCCAAATGCCTCCACCCAGCCGGAAAAGGTATCTACGAATACCAACAGGTATTTGACCCATCTGACTGTCTGATGAGATGACAGTGGATAATGCCTATTGCTTCAGAGAAGTTAGAAGCCTGTAACCATGCTATGATATGGCTCGAATTTAGAATTAAACTTCCCTTTGTTGTGAGGAGCCCACGCTCCTTCCAGATAGCAGCATGGGACAATAGAATTTGAAAAGCATATTTGGAGTTTGTATAAACATTTAGAGACTGTCCTTCTGCCAGCTGGAAGGCTCATGTGAGTGCAATCAATTTAGCTTATTGGTTTGTGGTGTGAGGAGGCAATGCACCGGCTTCCACAGTCTCTGTCAGACACGATGGAATAGCCCACCTTTCGCACTCCCTCATGCAAAAATGAACTGCCATCTATATACCAAGTATAAGTGGCCTGGGCAATGCACCCTCCTGTATATGCAGAGGGTGAGGCAGTAGCTCTTCTAACATTTTAAAGCAAGAATGGGAAAGGGTGTGTTCCTGGCTTTGGGCAGGGGACGAGATTGGCAAGATTTAGTGGTGGGCAAGCCTGAAAGGTGAGTGTGGGATCTTCCACTAAAGCCACTTAGAGGGAAAGGACCCGGGAAGGGGGTAAGGTTTGCAGACCCTTATAAGTAAGAAGGTGGGACAGGTTATGATGAGAGAAGACAGTCAGAGATGACCTAAAGGTTAGCTTCTTTGATAAGGAGCTCAGCAGCAGCTAGAGCACGTATGCACGGAGCCCATCCCTGAGCAGTGAGATCTAATCTCTTTGATAGATAGGCTACCGGAGCAAAGGAAGATCCTAGCTGGTGACCCAAAACACCAAGAGCAAACAAAGCCTTGTTTCTCTGTTACATACAGGGAGAAAGGTCGAGTTAGGTCTGGTAGGTGGAGGGCTGGGACCTGGAGCAGAGCCTGCTGGAGTCTTTAAAAGGGCTTTATGACAGGATGAAAAAGGGGTTCCCGTGGAGATCCTAGCGCTGCCTTGTACAAGGGACAAGCTAGGAGGGAAAAGAATGGTATCCAGGACCTTAGGAAACCCGCTATTCCCAGAAATAATAGAATCTCTTCCTTTGTAGTAGGAGCTGTCAGAGACTGAATTAACCGCTTCCTATCTACAGTAATAGCTTTGTGGGTTGGGGTAATAGACCTAGGTAGGTGACCTGGGGGGTAGACAACTGGACTTTGGAGGTTGAGACCCTATAACCCTTGCTAGACAAAAAGTTCAGGAGGGCATTAGTGTCAGTTTGGCTATCCTGCAACGAGGGACTGCAGACAATAATATCATCTACATATTGTATAACCTTTGATTTGGGGAGAGACAGACATTTTAGGTCTGAGGCTAGGGCCTGACAAAACAGATGTGGACTATCTCTAAACCCCTGCGGTAATACAGTCCAGGTGAGTTGTGTGGACAGATGGTTTTCAGGGTCAGTCCATGTGAAAGCAAAGATATTCTGAGACTGGGTGCTAAGTGGTATAGAAAAGTAAGCATCTTTTAAGTCTAGGACAGAGAAGTGAGAAGTTCCTGAAGAAATAGTAGACAGCAAAGTATAGGGATTTGCTACTACAGGGTGGGAGGGGACTACAGCCGAATTAATGAGCCTGAGTGTCCCGACCCGAGGGGCTTCAACACAGGAGACCACCTATGAGAGAGAATGAAGGGAAGGGAGACGCAAAGAAAGGCAGCAGGTCAAACGGGATTCTGATCGAGCTGCGATTTATTGTGATTCTAAACATGCTTATATAGCAGAATATGGGGAGGGGGCAATCTTCAAACACCTGCAGGAAGCTGGCCAGGGGAGCAGGATATTGGCAGGGTAAAAGGGTGACTGGTCTTGCTTCAGGGGAGAGTTGCTAGGTAACCTAACCATAGAATATTCTTGCTATTCTATTCTTTAGAGCTACCTTTAAGGGAG
>PVIH01024483.1:0-22648 GCA_004025045.1 Sigmodon hispidus | reverse complement strand
GGGATGGAAAAAAAAATTCAGAGGGAAAGATGAACACAAAGAAAATATAGGTGTAGCAATCTTATTTGTATGTCTACCCTTGATAAGCCATGCTTATCATTCTTATCCTCTATATAGTTATTGTTAACTCTTCCACATTTTAAATTCTTTTTACTGTGTTTTTTTTTAATAAATACAAAATAAAGAAAAAAAAATAAAAAAAAAAAAATAAAATGTGGCTACTGAACCAGGCCCAGGACCTCTGCAGGAATGGCAAGTGCTCTTAGCCACTGATTCACCTACCTTCATATATATATATATATTATATGTTTTGATCAAATCTACCCCCATTCCATCATTTCCAGGTCCTTCCATGTCCCTGCCACCACTACCCCAACCTCACATTCTCTCATGCTCTCTCTCTTTTAAAACACACTGGATCTATTTAGTGTTGTCTGCATTTGTATGGGGGTGGAGACATCTATCAGTGCATGAGTAGCCTTTCAAAGGCCACAGACCTGACTGAGGTTAAATGCTTTTACTTCCCTCGGCAGCCATCAATTGCCAACAGCTCTTTAGTTAGGCAAGGGAATTTATGAGCCCCATGCCTATCCATGGTGGAATTTTGCTTCACTTAATCTTGGGCAAATATTGTGCTTACAGTCATAGTCATTGTAAGCTCATGTCTATCTTTGGCTTTTACCCAAAAATATGTATTAAAAAATAGTCTGATTCAATTGGAGACACAAGCAAAGCGCTGATATAGAGCATCTGTAGTGCTTGGGCAAGAGGGAATCACAGGGATGAGAGACTTTGGTGTCACCTCACATCACAAGAAAATATCAACTAAATACAGAGTCAACAATAACTAAAACAAGATCCATGACAATACAGAGGAAGCATAGGGCCTCAGAGTGTGTTGGCTTCTAAACTGGGAAGGTAGAAACCAGAAGATAAGAAGTTCAAGACTAGCCTCTGGAGTTTAAATTCAGTGTGAACTCTATACAACACAGTCTCAAGAAAATAAAACAAAATGAAAACCTAGGGCACTAAAACAAGTCATTGTAAAGTGGAACAGACTCTTTATCGGGTGTGTCTGTGCAGCCTGGAATCCTAGCACCTGGGAGGCCGTGTGAGGAGCATCTGAAACTCAAGATCCTTCTGAGCTGCATAATAAAACTCAGTCTCATAAAAGGTAAATAGTAGATAAGTAAGGGAAGAGGCTGGTGGTGTAACCAATCGAAACATTTGCCTAGTCTGTCCGTCCGTGTGAAGCCCTGGAGGTAATACACAGGAAGGAGAAACGTGGGGTAAAGGAAGAGAGAGAGATGAAGGGAAGAGATAAAGAAAAAGATATGAAAGAAAGGAGGAGAGAGAAAAAAGGGAGAGAGGAAAGGATGGAGGGAGGGAGGGAAAGACAGAAGCATCTTTTGCATTTTAAAAGATGGGTGCAGAAGCTCTCCCCTCTGTGTGTTCAATATTCCATTGAAAATCCTAATCACCACAAAGACAAACTGCAGGTACAAGTATAGAGACAGCCATGCAAAAACCACATAAAACCATCACTGTATTCAGAGTAAACCATCACTCCCGTAGAAATCAATTTAATCTGCAAAAGAATTATTAGAAAGAACAGGCTTTAACAATGGCATTAGACAAAAACCAAAGACATGCAGATCTATGGTGGTAAGTTAACAGAAAAGCGATCATCTTTATTCATTATTGTAGCAAGTGACAAAGGAGGTGCCAGTTTCATAGTTTTGCTGTTAGTCTGAAACAGCTTTTGACAGTCTGCTTAAGAATGCGTTTTTATGGATTGGAAGGTTGTGGTGTGAAGGTGGCATCATAGCTGACGTGATGGGATGTTTATAGGTAAGCCATTTTGCTGAAATTCCTGGAAAGGATATTTATAGAACTTTCCATGGTTTAAAACTTCACATAGGAAAAAAGTAAAGCTCCTGGGAAATCTAGGACAATTGTGAAGAAAGCCCTGGTAGAAATTAAGTCTGTAGCATTTCAAGGTTTTGCAGAAATTTTGAACAGTTTAGGAAAGGTTGGGGTTGACATAACAATTACTGTTCCCACAGTCGTGACAAAATACCTGACAGAAGTAACTGGAAGAAAGAAAAGTTATATAAGGTCCATCATGGCAGGGGAAGACATGATGATTGAAGCCAGAGGATGCTGGTCATAGTACATCTCCAGTTAGGAATCAGAGCAGCACATGTTGGCAATCAGTTTTATTTCTCCATTTCTTTTATAACCATGTTATCATCTTTATTTTATGTGTATGACTGCCTACCTGCATGCTTGTCTGTGCATTCCATATTCCAGAGGTCAGAAGAGTTCTCCTGAGACTAAAGTTACAGGTACTTTTGAGCTATCATATGGATGCCTGGAACCTAACCTGAGTCCTGTGTGTTCTTTGCCACTAAGGCATCTCTCTAACCTCATGACTGTCTTCATTTGAATCAGCCCAGTACAATCCATGGAATGATGCTGCCTATTGTTGGTTTAAGGTGGGTCTTCCCACCCCAATTATCTTGCCCTAGAAATTCCCTCACAGACAGGTCCAGGGGTTGGTCTCCTGGGTGACTCTAGAGCCTATCAAGTTGACAGTCTAAGTCATCACAAAGAATAAATTCATCAGTGAGGTAAAATAGGAAGGCCAGATTTGAACCTGTGATGCAAATAAAATCTGGGCCTAAGCTAGGAAAGAATAGACCAAAAGGAGGTAGTAGGACTGTCTAAGGAAGAAGATGAGTCTGCCTGGAGGAATAGTAGACTTCTACTTCATACTGCATGCCAAAACAATTAAAAGTGAACTATTTATTGAAGGACCCTGGGTTCTAAGGTCTGATCCAGGCATCCAGTTCAAGTATTCAGCAGAGCACCCCCACGAGAACAAAGAACTAAAAGTCTGTCCCAGGAAACAGAGTGACTCAGCCCAGATAGCCATAATCAACTCAGATAGGACATAATGGTCTGGCCGAACCTGTGATTAAATACCAGAAGTTCCAAGCAGAATAGCGGTGACCAACACCTGGTTGTAAAACAAAGAGACCCTCTTCAGCTGGCCTTAGGGCACCCCCATGACTAGTGTGATCTATCTTGTGATTTTAGACTATTGTAATCAACCTTGTGATTGTAGTATGACTTTCAAGTGACCAATCATGTATTTGCCTCAGTTTCTATGATGATTCTGTGGCTTTAGCCTATAAATGGGATGTAGGATTGTTATTCAGGGCTGCTCTCTTGCTCCCGAGACAGAGAGATAGCCCGTCTGCGCAGACGAAATTCAATAAAACCCTCTTGTGATTTGCATCAGCTGGACTGGAGTCTGGGTTCTTGGGGCTTCCCCTTCCCAAGAGGATAGTACCCTGAGTCTGGGGTCTATCATTTATGAATGGCATAATTAAGCTATAAATTACCATTTGTTTGTTCATTGGTGCCCAGAATAGAACGCAGCACAAAACCTTGCAGACTCTACCACTGAGCCACATCTTCGCCACTTAATTTTCTTCCAGGAGAATTAGAACTATTTTTGAGACTCAGAAATAAGCACTTATTTGTGAACTGAGTGGTATATTAACAAAACCTTAAAGTGAATAATTTCTAGCAAATTTTAATTGAAAAATGTTGCTCACCAAAATAAATCTTGAGGAAAGTTAAAAAAAATAAGTTGCGTTATTAATTTGGAGACATTTTGTAACTAGAGAGTCAAAAAATTATTCATCTTATAAATGTGTACAGAAGTTCCAGGAAGCAAAATAATCTAATGGAGAGGCAAGGAAATACACTCATGGATTTTGTACAGAATGAAGCATGAGAAGCCTATTTGTTAGGTCCTAGTTAGGTCACCCAAATAGCAGTACTGGTGACAAGGTCCTAGACAGAAAAACCCTGACTGGGCAAATAAAAGCCTAAGCTCAACATTCCTCAGGGGTCTTTAAGGCAGGCTTCTGCTTACTAGGGAAACTATTGCCTCTCTTACCCACCCAAATGGTGGACCACCTCAGGCGAGAACATTTACTTTCCCATGAATCCTGGCAACCTGCATCAGCTCAAGGACCCCCACCTTGCTAGCTATCATATACAATTCACTTGCTTTCCTGCCAAACTGCTGTCCTCTATTTTCAGACACAGATCTACAGTTTGTTTTTCCAGTAAACTTTTCTATTTGCTCACAGAGTGATCCAACCCCTTGATTATTCCATAGGTACAGGAATGGACAATGGTCTCAATAAACAGATGGAGGAAATAAAGACCGCTGTGAGCTAATTCTCCACTTGTCTGATGGAAAAAGTTTCTCTGACATCTACAATGAAATACACAAAGGGTATGACTATACTAGAGATGTCATATGCAGCCAGAGGAGGCATATTACTGCAACTGACTATGGAACCAGTCCCCATTTCCTCCTAGGGGAGTGCAAACACAGCCCAGCCATCTAGCTCTCCCAGGTTTTCTCAGGGAAAACTTGCTAGGTTTGTAACTAGATAAAGAATGACACTGAGAACCCCATGATAAACAAGACTGAGGTGTCATAACATACTCCTTGATTTTGGCCTGGAGAGATAATTGTCCCTTTCCCCCAGGAAAGACGATCATGACAGACCCAAGACTAAATCCACAAAGTCCATCTCAGTGAACCAATGCATTTCTCAGGGACATGAATGACATAGAAAGCAATGTTGCAAAGCCCACCCCCACACGAATGAAGACTGACATAATCTGCATGTAGCTCCATTGAAGAATCTGCCACTCCAGCAACTGTAGACTACTTCTGTAGCACTGGGGAGTCTAGCTAGCTCTGTGTTACCTTTTTTTTTTTTTACTTATTTATATATTTATTTTTGCCTATGGTGTATGCATGATTGTGTTTGCATTATGTATATCAATGTGTGCACACCCTCGTTGAAGCCAGAAATCAATTCTGGGCAATTTTCTCCTCTATTAGTCTACTTTTATGTTTTGAAGCAGGATCTCTCACTGAATGGAGAGCTCACTGATGAGGCAAGACTGGTGTGTCAGCCAACTCAAATGGTTCATTTGTCTCCACCTCACCAGGGTCAGGATTACAGACATGCACCACCACAGCCAGCTTTTACATAAGTACTGGTATCTGAACTCAGGTTCTCATGTTAGAGCAGCGGACACTTTCCCAACTGAAGTGACTTTCTAGCGCACCTTATGAGTTCTTATAACTTCTTTATGAGTCTCCCAAGCCTCTCTACTTCCTCTCACAAAGAGAATGTTCCAATCTGGAGGAAATAGCTGTAGATAGACTTAAGAATGCTCTGCACCCTTGGAAACAGTCCTCCTTCCTGGGGCAAACTGTGGGCTCTGAAGTGACATCTAAGATGCTTTGAATGTGAAGGAGTCAGAGCAAAGAAAGTAAAAACTGAAATCATTGGTAATGAACAAGTTTCCCCTCAATATCATCCTGAAACTGAGTTTCTCAACAAGAGGAAGTATTTGCAGAAGATAGATTCAGGAATTAACCATAAAGCCAGTGAAAAGCATTGGTTTTCATGATTGCATTTTAAGGAAATGGATATATTGCTCAGTTAATTTCATTATAGTTAGTGTTTATTTTCATTTAACTTCTATAATTTCATCCATTTTTCTCCTGACAATTTATAGTACATCAGTGTATGCTTAACTTCTCCATTTCAAAAAAATGTATGCCTCAATCAGTCTTTTTAATGTTTAACTTTTTAATTTTAAATTTTTATCTGGTTTTATTGATGTGTATTTGTGTCTGTCCCTTATGTTTACCACATGTGGATGTACCCACGGAGGCCTAAAGAGGGCGCCAGATCCACCTGGGTCAGGAGCTACAGGTAGCTGTGAGCCACCTACAAAATGGGTGCTAGGAATAGAACTCAGGTTCTCTGTAAGAGCAAAAAGCACTCCAACCACTGAACTGTCTGTTCACATGCATTTGGTATCTTTTGACACTTGACACATGTGCTTTAGTTTTGAAGTTTCTTAGTGGATGGTGTGTGTTTGTGTGTGTTTACTGAGCATTCACACGATTGAGTGTACATGCATAGAGCAGCCAGAACCCAGTGTTGGCTGTCCTCCTTAATGTCTTCCTTGGTTCTCCAATTTATTCTTTGAGACAGAGTCTTCCCCTGATCCCAGAACTCACTGGTTGACTGGAATAGTTAGCTGTAAGTCTCCAGGGAGCCTCTCACCATCAGCACCAGGGTTACAAATGTGCATGGTCATACCTGGGGTCTTTATGTGGATGTTGGGATCTGAACTCAGATCTGAGTGCTTGGGTGACAGATACTTTACTAAAATTTTTCACCCTACTTACTGGATTTTGAAGACTTAAAGCAGCATATCTCCATTTAGGGTTGATATGAAATTAAACACCCCTCATTCCCCTGTGGCTGTAGGACACCCTGGCAGGTACACAGACTCCCATGTCTGCAGATGCAGTGTTTGCACAGAATGTCCCAGCATAAATCCGCATGATTTAAGTCTTTCCTATGTTATCCATACTGCCTAAGGTCCTGTAGTGGCTGTGTAAGTAGCCATAACACTGCGCTGACTAGGGAATTAGGATTAGGAAGGAGTTTGTAGCACAGATGAGATGCTTTGACAAATAGGTCCTTTGAGTTTGCAAATGATTTAGGGTCTGACCAATAATCACACATGGCTGTTAGACCCCACAGATGGCTGGTAGTCCCCACAAATGACTGGTAGATACCACAGGTGACTGGTAAACCCCACAGATGGCTGGTAGACTCCATAGATGATTGGTAGACTTCACAGATGTTATACTTCACAGATGGCTGGTAGACTTCACAAGTCATTTGTAGACCCTACAGATGGCTGGTAGACTTCATAGATGATTATTAGAACTCACAGATGGCTGGTAGACTCCACAGATAATTGATAGACCTCACAGATGGTTATTAGACCCCATAGATGATTAATAGACCCTAAGAATAACTGGTAGACTCCACAGATAATTAGTAGACCCAACACATAGCTGATAGACTCCATAGATGATTGGTAGACCCTGTAGATGCTATACTTCAAAGATGGTTGGTCATGTGCTTGGGTCATGGCTGCACTGTGTCTTCATGCCATTCATTGTTGCTGCCTTCTCCACATTCAGCCCTGAAATGTTCCAGAGATCATCTGACAGTGAAAAAAGCCCATATTTGGTAGACAGCATTGAAAGAGGTGAAAAGCACAGGCTTGGCTCCCCGCTCAATTTCAAGAACACAGGACACTGAGACAGTGGAATAGAAATGGTAAATTTGTACCTTGCAGAAGATAATGTCAAAGGATGCTAGAGAAAGATATTTTAAATAAATAAGAACAATGGAGGCAAAAACAATGTAGAGAGCAGTGAGATGGTTTAGGCGAGAGGTTTGTAAAAGCCCTTGTTCAAAAGCCTGATGACCTATTTCAATCCCAGAACATGCATGGTGGAATGAATAAGCTGACCATAGCTAGCTTTACTCCAATACACATGCATGTGCCCTCTCCAACCCTCTCCCATACATAAACAAATGAATGCACAATTGTAAAAAGAAGACAAAAATGTTTCACTACAGATTGACATAAATATGTCAGGTGCCAACTACAAAACATGTTTATGATTCATGTGGCTGACAGAGTGCTGAAATATAGAATGCATCTGAAGCCAAGGTAGGTTTGAAAATAGCCCCAATAGCCAAAATAGATAGCTGAGCCTTTCATGGCAGGGTAAGTGGAAAGGTAATGGGCACAGGCTTTCTGTAAAAAGGATTCCTGATTAGTAACCTCCCATGGAGAAGTTACAAAGGAAATTTCAATTTTAAGTCAAACAGATTGGCATAGTTTTAAAAAAAAAATCTAACATTTTTAGACAAACATGAGACAATTGGACTGCTTAGATATCGCTTACTCAACACTCTGGGAGTGAAAAATAATTTGCCTTCACCCTGCAAAAGCTAAATATACTCATAACCTATGACCGAAACAAGCACTTGCATAATTATAACCCTCCAAACAACAACTACCACAAAAATTGAAAACCAAAAATTTACACAAACTCAGCAGTAAGTGCATGCAGGATGCTTACATCAATGCTACCAAGAGCCCATTGACTTGTAAACAACCCAGACATGAGACAGAATGGGTCATACTGTGAGGAAAAGGTTCTTCCCACACAATGGTGGAGACTCAGGCACAGCTAGGGACAGACCCAAGGACAAACGCTTGACCTTTAGGGCCAAATGACAAAAGACTTCAGAATGACGTCTTCCTTTTGTTTAAAATTAGAAAAACGAAGGAGAGCTAAACTGGCCTGCTGTTCAAGGTTACACACCAATGTGGTAAAATGGTAAAGAAAATCCAAAGATCCACAAGACAAAGGTTCACTAAGTGATGCTTTGGTTAGGGTCATAAAGGACTTAGGAGTTGACCTTCCAGAATTTTCTTCCTCCAAAGGGAAGCACATACTCAAATTCTTATTATACACATTTAAACTATTTAACTTTGGGGGCGGACTCTCAAGTTGAGCTAGGTGTACAACACCCTGATTACCCATGAGATTTAGAAGATGAAAAATCATGGGGTGCTGAGAGATGGTTCAACTGGTAAAATACCTGAGATGGACAGCCAACACTCATGTAAAAAAGCCTGCCATCAGGATGCATACTTTTAATCCCAGTGATAAGGAAGTGGAGACAGGTAGATCCCTGGGGGTGTAGTCATTCCCCAGGTGCAAGTGAGAAACTCTATCACAGAAAACAAGGTGGCTGGAGTCTGAAGAGGAAGGCACCATGGCTGACCACTCTCTCCTCCTCCCCATAAACATTCATCCACACATAAGCACACTCACAGAGAAAAATATATGAATTGATAATTTTCAAGACTTACAGTGCGTGACAGATATTCTAACATCTTTCTCTACCAAGAAAACAATGTGGGGCTGGAATTTAAGCAGAATCAGTTCATCCAGTAAAAGGCAAACTATACTAGTGCACACAGATGTTTGTTACAGGACAGAGGTGGATTTAAACACAGAGCTGAGATGTGCAGTGGTGAATAGTTGTGTGGAAACAGTGTAGCAAGCTATGAAAGAACAATGGTGGTAGCTTTAGACCTTCACCCCTCACACCATCAAATGTCTGAAAAGATCAGCAAAGATGAAAAGAAGAACCTCCAAAAGAAGCATGGAAGTCTGGGAGCAATGATGCCTTTTGTTGCAGAGCATTGCAGACTAGGCTGTCCTGCCCAGCTGCAACCTACACAGGGCACTTCCCTGGACCAGTGCCTAGAGGCACCTCCAGCCAGCACTACTGAACTCAGGAACCAGAATACCCTTTGCCTCCATCTAGCAAAGAGGTGCTCCTCCTGCCATCTAGAGCTCTACACAGAACCTAGGAGGGCCTGGATTTGCAGGGGGTCACCTGCAAATTTCTCTCTCAGCTCTCCTCTGCATCCCACTGGTCCCAGTGTGACCCTCTCAAATATGGGCATCCCAAGAATCCCCATATCTAGTCCCTGCTTTACTAAGTTTAGACATAATAAAAGACATCATTTAAAAAATAGATTTTTTAAAAAATTCTAGGGCGTGAAAGACTTTTTTAAAACCATCATTAAAACCACAAATTATAGGAAAAGAAATAATTCCATTACAATTTTAAACAGCGTGATAAAAATGCATAACCTAAAAGCCAATAGACCAAAACAAAATAAGTGTAGTTTAAAAAAAATGTATGTCTGTGTGAGATTATAAACAGACACAGGTAGAATGTTTGTTATTTAGAAAAAAAAAAATCCTCTTCCTTAAAATTTAAGTAGAGCTACCACGTCATTAAAAATATATCAATTTAACAGAAAAGCATAAAAGGAGCTGAACCAAGATTTTGTGAGTTATGGTGACCTTCACTTCATACTAATGAGCCCTGGAGACTCAGAGCGGAAAAAGCCAGTAGTTTAGTCAATGATCTCATGAGATCAGGTGGCTGCTCCAACTGGAGGGAGATAACTCTTTTCCTAACTGTGAACTCAAGCCCCAGGCTTCCTTTCTTCATGGCTAGGTAATTATACCCTCTCATGTGCCATCAGCCTTTTATGCATCAGCCTTTTATGTTCGCCTGTTTCTAAGCAAAGGCCGCACATAGTTTCTGGTATGAGTTTTCGGCCTGGCCTAGGTTTTTGGTTTGGACTTGTCTGTCATCTTGCAGTTGCTTAGTCTCTTAAAAATGACTTCGATGTCTATATTAATTATATGTTTATTGGCTTAAGACTTAGACTTATTGTTAGTTTTTGTATTTTAACTTTATTTTTATTAACTTGTTTTGTCATTGGTTCTGTGGCTTATTTGTACTTTATGTCTTATTTTGGGGGGCAGCTGGGTTGTATTTTTGTTTGACTTTGATTTTTTTTTTTAATTTATGTTTGGATTTTTCACCTATTTTTAAGATGCCTTGCCATAGGTCAAAACAATTTTTTTTTTAATTTACCAATGATATTTACAGCATATAGAGAGACATCCCTTACTACATACCATACCTCGTTTGTTTTCAAGCTTACCAGGAATACAAATTTTTCATGCCTGTGCATCATTAAGCAAATGTGGCTCTTCCTAGTTTTCCTAAGCTCTAGTTTGGCTTCAGGTAGCTAGGCTAGCAGAGGTGTAAGTGTTTTTCATCCATAGCTAAATCTCTAGTCACAGTTGTCTTGGAAATGAACCATTGTGTTTTGTTTCTTACAGTGTCACCAAGAAAGAGAATGTGAATGTCACCTCCACAAATGTGGAGACTATCTCAAGCCTCTAATAGGATCATAAGGATTGCGGCTATTTTACGAGGCCTATGCTTTCAGTAAACTGATTGTTAGTAATAAGCAGACAAACAGGAATGAGGGAATCCACACCCTTGGCAACTGGAGAATTTGGCAAAGGGTGAGGGAAGGTATCCCTCTTATAAATGACAGAGGAGAGTGTAAAATTTTGAACCTACCCTGAATGACACTTGGCAATATATTCAGACTTATTAATATGTCTAACCTTTGACGCAGCAATTCAGCTTCTGGAAACGGTCCCACTTGTGGTCAGTGTTGGGTGCCTGGTGATGTTCAGTGTAGCCCAGCTCCCAGCCGCTAGTGTCAGGAAGGGAATGTCCACAAACAGGGAGAAGACAGCTGTAGAAGTAAAACCCCATGAAATCACGTTACGAAGTTGTTAACTTTATAAAAACAATGAGCCCTATTTTTACTGAAATGGGAAAACATCTTTAGGAAGTTCAAACTGTGAGACGGACGTTCAGGATGGGTGGCCACACCAACATCTGGGTAGAAGTTGAAAGAATGCCCAAGATGGTAGTACCCAGGAACATATGCACAGACTGCTGCATGCAGGGGCCCCAGCGAACTGCCGTTATGCTATACCCTCTCTCCAGGCAGGAATTCCAACCCTGGGGCTGGGACAGAAGGGAGATCTTCATTCTTGTCAAAATTTTACTTTGATTGACAATAGCTAAATATTGTGAGCTGCCACCATATGAGTACCATATACTCTGCATAATGACTGAGCTAGGCGATTAGCCTATTTGCCATGTCAAACAATGCTCTCACTACTTGGTGATGTTTCTGACCTGTGTGGAAACTCACATGTGTTTTGAATAATGTCTACAATAGACTCTGGCATTTGATCCTTCAACTCCTGGTTAGTAGCACGGTTTGGGAGAGTTCTGAGTGTGGCCACCTTCCTGAAGAACTATGTCACTGGGGATGGGCTTTGAGATCAGATACCCTTACCTCACTTACTTTCCCATCTCTGCTTTGCACTTGTAGATAGGAGCTCTCCACTTCCTGTTCTGACTGCTGCCAGGTCTCTCACCATCATGGACTCTAGTCCACTGGAACCATGAACCAAAATAAGCCCCTTCTTCTCTAAGTTCCTTTTGGTAACCGTGATGTTTTATCGCCACAGAAAAGTCCTTTACCCTGGGCACTGTGATGATGACTCAGGCTCAATGGGTAATGTGCCTGCTATGAAATGAGGACTTGAATTCAGATCCCTGGAATCCAT
Source organism: Sigmodon hispidus (assembly GCA_004025045.1). Classification (NCBI taxonomy): domain Eukaryota; kingdom Metazoa; phylum Chordata; class Mammalia; order Rodentia; family Cricetidae; genus Sigmodon; species Sigmodon hispidus. The sequence continues at coordinate 10,617 of PVIH01024483.1, read as the reverse complement.
GCAAAAAGCAGACATGACAACACACACCTATAACACTGGGCAGAGACAGGCAAGTGCCTGGAGCTCATTAGGACTCATGGTCAGTGAGGCACCACATCAAATCCCAAGGTGTGCTGGCTCAGCAGTCATGTGGGCATACTGCTCATGTAAAGAACTCAGTATCTGTGCTTAGCATTCATGGCAGGGAGATAATAAATGCCTGTAACTCCCACACCGGTGGGGGGGGGTTCAATTCCCTCTTCTGGATGCTATGATCACCTGCATTCATATGTGCGTACAGACACAGATATATATATATATATATATATCTCCCCCTAAACAGCAGTGACCTCCTATAAAACATATTCTGGATGCTGGGAATGTGTCTCCCAAGCTCATGTAGCACCATGTATATTCAAGCTGATCAGATTTCAGATTCCATCTCTCACACACTAGGATTTGGGTTGGTGGCAGATTCAGAACTGGAGACATATGTCCAACAGGATCTGCCCAAATCCTTTGCCCAGGTTGTCTCTCTGTTCCTGGGAACCATGGCCAATGAAAGAGTTTTCCTGCTCTGGCATGTAACTTTCTGATCCTTCAAGGTGGCCAGCACTCCATGAAATGGCTGTCACAAATGTCAGCAAAACCTTTTTTGGGAGTTCAGCTGTCCTTCCAAATGAGGGCTGGCTCAGCTCAGTGCTTCCCTGGAATCTGTCCATATACCAAGTAGCAAAGCAGTCAGGAGAGCCTGTATGAGTCTTACTTAAACTCTATGGAGACCCACATATTCTCTGGCAGAGACACTGGCTCATGCCCCCAGAGTGGCAGCAGCTGTGTTTTGTCATAGAGTCTTCCAAACAGGGAGATGTAGGGCCTGTTCCATAGTGCACCTGGCTTTCCAGCTGTGCACAAAGCCCCATAGGAATCTCCAAGGCTCTGGCTCCTTGCTGACAGAGACCCTGGCCAAGCGTGGCAGCTGTCAGCAACCCTTGTGTCTTCCCGTACATAAAAGAAATGCGACTTCTTCCAAGCTGGCTCTACCACACAGGCCAGGCCAGAGACAGCCTCCTCTCCCTCGGAGTGCAGTCCTCTCTTTCTTGCTGGAATGCGGTCTTGTCTTTACAAGGCCGTGTTAATGCTCATCAACCTGGATAGTTCATGTTTATCTTCTCAATCAGAGGATACAGCCAAAGTCAAGTAGAGATGTTTTTCCTGCCTAGAGTAAGATGGAATTGAGCAAAAGTGACAGCATGGTCATTTAGAGATAGCAGCTGATGCAGTGGTCAGAACATGGCCTGGGTCTGGTGAGTGGACTTTATGCCTCTACCTAGTAGAAGAGGTGCTGGCTTCTTGGGACCCTCAAATTACTTTGTTCTCATACGATCATCAGCAAGCAGCACCAAGGGAGGGGTCACCTTGTCAATTCTTACACAGAGCTTAGCCAGTTATGGGGTCCACATACTCACTAGACAAACAAGGATTCTTAGACCTCTTTGGAAGGGTACTGAAGCTCTAGCCATGGTTGTGTAAATGAGAGAAAATTATGTATAATATGAATAAGCAAAATCATATCACCGACCTTCTCACCACCTCTAGGACTGTCCCTACAGGTTGAGGAATGATACTAAATCCCTTTTCTAAGATGCTAGGCTCTATGAACTCCCTTCTGTCACTCAGGATGTCTTGATTTCTAGAATATCCCTCCATGATTTTCCTTCATCTATGTGTGGTGATTATATTGTACTACTTTTTTTTTTTGTCAATTTCAGTCCAGCATCAGGCTTCTAGGACACAGCAGCAGTCTATGTTAAATAAGTCACTTTTGGATTCCTGTCAGTCTGCCTTCATTAAAAATGCTCTTCTGGGCACTGTGGCATGAACAGGAATGACATACTCATGCATGGCACATTTGATTCTGTCTATGGGGGTGAACTTGTGGACCATCTGTCTGTCTCCCATGGTCCACTCACCAGGACCTACTGTCTGAGTTTCTTTTGTTCACTGCTATGACACTTCTACAGATTGGAAGATTTTCAAGGACATCAAAACAGAGCTGGTGATAAAGACCCTCCAGACACAGCAGTGATGGAGGGACATTAATCATCTTGTCACTTAGACACACAGAGTAAACCCAGTTTCCTCTCAGGTGATTCTCTTGTGGTAAGAAGTTTTTGGCCCTGTCTAGCCCCGTTGTCCAGACCTGTAGTCCCAATAATCACACAAAAGCTTATATCAATTATGAGCTGAGTGGCCTATGGCTCAGACTTATTACTTGCTAACTCTAAGTTAGCCCATATTTATTATGCTAACGTATATTTATGTTCAATCATGTGACTTGGTAACTTTTTGCTCAGCACGACATTTTCATCCTACTTCCTCTGCATCTTGCTTTTGTCTCTGCTGCTCTGCTCTTCCACTGCCCAGATTCCTCCTTGTCCGGTTGCCCCCTCTACTTCCTGTCTAGCTACTTGACCAATCAGCATTTTATTAAACCAATATTTGCAGTACAAACGCATAAACCCAAAGCACTCTCCTGGTTATGTGTGGCTTTTCTTTCTCAATGCCCAGGGCTAGAGAAGGATGGTGGAGAGTCTGTTTTACTATCCCAGTCAGAGGGTTAGGGTAGAGAGTTCTGCACCTAGAGAAACCTACCCACATCACCTCCACCTTAGTCTTCAAAGATATGCAAGGGTAGATGGACTGGAAGGGATGAAAGCTTTACTGGTCAAAGGATATTCTCAGTGGTTGGAACCTCACATTGGGGGTACCTCATCATTGAATGTACACTCAAGATTGAATTTCACATGCTCATTATAAGAATTCTAGCTAGTACTCCATACTTTCTCCATAAGAGAGGTATACACTGAAAAGCTGCTGATTAAACCCCAATTGACACATTCGCTCATAAGAGAACTCCCTAAACACACCCACCTATGAGAAAAAACACAGGGCAATATATTTTAGAAACTTCTATAGCTGGACATGATGGCACACATCTGCTGTTCCAGCTGTTTGGAAGCCTGAGGTGGAAGAATCATTTGAGTCTAGACGTCCAACCAAGGCTGTAACAACAAGACCCAGGGAAGTATAGAGTTATAGAATACTATCTTGTCACATTTGGAGGTCTTGTTAGTTTCAATCTATTGATAGTTCAAGCCTGTAGTACCTAAAATGCTGCTTTTTGCACCTACCCAGCATCCCCCAGGGGTAATATGGCCTTAAAGACCCACACTCACAAGCCTACCCATACATATTACACTTTATACCTCTGGAATAGACATGTGCAGAAGCTGGGACCCATTTTCCATCCTTCCGTTCTTTCTAGGTCAGAGAACACTGATATTTGTTCTAGAGAAAATCATGTGTCTCTCAAGAACTTTACTGTGCCTCCTTATCTAAGTAAGTAGCACCATTCTATCCAGTGAGATATTCAAATATATCTTTTCTGGATCCTGAGAGATTTCCTTATTGGAGTGCAGTCCCTTCCCTGTTCACTCCTTTTTGTCATTCTGTCATTACATTGAGGACATATGTATTATACATGGAGTTACAGCAATCATTTGTCAAACATAACAGAAAGACCTAGAAGACTAGTTATCTTGGCTGTAATGGCTTGAAGCCACAAAACCAGAGTTAGTAACTTGAGTTTCTCTGAAAAAGGTACTAATGAAGTCTTCACTGTGTTTTAACCACTGTGTTGGGACATTTGCACCTGCTTCCAAATAGGTAGTTGAAAGAATTCCCTTCTATCTATGGAGTAGACTTGGAAATATTAGACCTCTCAGAAGCAGCTATTATTAATTCAGCCCTGCAAACTAGAGAAGTGGGCATGGCTTTCCAAAAGCAGAACTTTTACAAAGCAGAACTCATTATCAAAGGGTTGGTTGGTATTCCCCAGGGTCTCAATGTATGTGAATAGCAAAGTCCAGATGGGCAGTAACATTTGCTCCCTTGAAGGTGTTTGTGCTGGATCTGAAACCAGGAGCAAAACTGACTGAGCTTGATTTGATTATCAGGGTGCTGGGGACAAGCTCCATTTGCATTTGGCTGGCAACCAGTGACAGATTATACCCTAGAGGGGTGTCAGTGCCACCGACTCAGAGAAAAGAGAAATTATCTGGGTCCTAAGGACACCAACACTGACTCTGAAGAGTCTACACGAGCATTTGCTGATCTGGCTTCTTTCTTGTGTAGAGAAAAACTGGCACACAATCCTGGGGTTGCTGGTAGGTTGGCAACTGGACAGAGCCCAGTTTGCCCTGTTGGGGAGGGTCCTCACATTATGAATTAAGCTAGGACCCTGGCACATTTTTTTTAACCATTCTACATTTGTGAAAGGGTGAGCTGCCTTAATTTAAAACATTGAATCTGCTCCTGGGTTCCCTTGTTTCTGCTAGATGTGGTAGACGTGGGCCTTAAAGCTGGACCTATCTCGCTCAGGGCAGATTAAAGACAGCAGGCTCCCTGCTACTCCTAGTTACCTGGAGGAAAGAAGCACAGACCTGGAAAGAGGAAGAAGAAGCCCTGGACTTTCATTGTGCCCATCTCCTTGCCTGCCAGTGTTGCACTCTAGAGGTGATAGCAAGATCGGGGCATGGAAGAAAGAAAATGGCTTCCCTGTAGCTAAGCACAGACCAGAATAGGGAGCTGGTGCTGGCTTCTGGAGGGTTTAGAACCCTCATTTTAGGTTTATCTTTGGGGAATGAGAGGAAAAGGGTGAGGAAGAGACATTTGGAAAACATACTAGACAATCAGTCATAAGCTCTTACAGATGCCATTACACTGTTCAGAATTCACCACCCTCTGTTGACCACAGGATCTCTCTACCAGTTTCTTAGCAACGTTAGTTCTCCAGCCTTGTCTAGACACCAACCAGCCACCTCTAGGATGAGATGGGTAGGTCTGGTGCCCTTGGACAGGGTCTTCCAGCTGCCACTCACAGACAGTTCAGGCAGCACTGCCCCCCCACCCCAGGACTGAGCTCTTCAGCTCAGAGGTAAGGCACTGTTACTGCCTTATTTGGTAAAGTCTATTTTCAGCCTGTTCACACAGAGGCAGCATGGCACTGGCAGGCGTGGGCTGCCCCTGATGAGGGACCTGTGGGGACGTCTGAACCCTAAAGAACTTTGATCACCCCTGACACCCATGCAGATGCCCCCAATTGGCCCAGAGAACGCCCAACTCAGCTGCCTTACTTCTTTCTTCCCCGAGGTCTCCTGGAATTTCCAGTATAGAATGGTTCCTGTGTCCCAAGGAGGGCTACCTGCAGCTTCATTTTAGATACAAGTCCTGTTCAAGTAGTCCTATGTATAAATGACACCATTTTCAGATTCAAAAAGCAAGGTTGGTGGGTGTGGGAGCTGAGCAAAATGGCATCACACTGAACCATAGACCTAGAACCAGAGTTCAAACATGGTCTGTTTAAAGGGGAATAGAAAAATTCTAAGAGACAGAAGACCAGAAAAGCTTCTGTGCGCTTATGACTCCCAGTAATGTCAGTGAACCTTCAACACTAATAACTCAACAGGATGGTTGCCTAAATGAGACCCGAACAAGGATGACACCAAAAGACATGCTAACCCAGAAGAGTAAAATTCACAGGGTCCCACCCCTAGACAAAGAACTAAAGGCACCCTAGGAAAGCAGAGACTGGGAGAAACAGCTTTTAACAGGAATGGGCCCCTTAGTTGCTTATCCAATACCAAATAATCAGCTCTGAAATCCTATACTTTCAAGTAACACTAAATGGACTTGGCGTGTGTGTGTGTGTGTGTGTGTGTGTGTGTGTGTGTGTGTGTGTGTGTGCGCATATAAGTGTATGTGTGTATATATATATATATATATATATATATATATGTAACAATAGCAACTGAAGCAAACAGGATCAGGATTGTGAGAGGGAGCAAAAGATTATGGGAGAAATCTGAAACAGAAGAGGAAAAGTAGAAAATTAAAAATTTAAATTTAAAAATGCCACTTTCTGCCCAGCGAGGTTCCAGTCTATCAGAACTGCATGATAGAGATTAAAATACAAGCGTTGACCTTCTCTATGCCCTACCTAGGGCTGCTGAGGTAAAATGCTGTGAGTGGAGCCCAGACATATTTCTGTGTCTGTAATTGGTTCACTTGTGGACAGAGTGGTCCAGTCCCTTGGGTCAGCTGGCATCTCTGACCAATCACTATCGGTATGCTATTGCTGAGGTTGGATGCTCACAACCCACACACCTTCTCACCTCATGGGAAATTGAAAGTGGGCTCATCAACAAAGGGGAATGAATGCCACCATCTCTCTTGGGCACTCAAGGCTGTGGCACATTAGGCATTGAGGTGGCTTTTCAGGTTTGGCCTGGAGTCTCCATTTGCAGCTGTGAGGCCAGGTCACATTTCCCTATATCCCTGCAGCCATGTGCATAGACGCAGGAGATTTGGCTTATTTCTAAAGGGAAATAGGACACTGAGGCGGACACAATGCTAATCTGCTAGGCTATAGAAAAGTGAGCAAAGCAGCTCAGAGGATTAAATGCTGCTCTTGATTCCACCCACCCTTAACCAAAGACCTGGGCAACCACAGATCTGACCATTCGGATCAGCAGCTTTTCCCTGCAAGGATGAGATTAGAAAAGGCCTGAGTTTAAATGAGGAGCACACCCTTTTGGGTGGTCTATGTCTGTAATTGGTTCACTTGTGGACAGAGTGATCCAGTCCCTTGGGTCAGCTGACATCTCTGCCAATCACTATAGGTATCCCATTGCTGAGGCTGGATGCCCACAACCCACAAACCTTCTCACCTCATGGGAAATTGAGAGTGGGCTCATCAACAAAGGGGAATAAATGCCACCATCTCTCTTGGGCACTCAAGGCTGTGGCACATTCCATGTGAAGTGGGTGGAAGGCCCTCATACAGCCTGAGGGTGGATCTAGAGAGAAGCACAGTGTGGACTGTGAGACCAACTGTGCCACTTGATCACCTCACAGTGGTTTCAGAGCTAGAGCTATTCAGGATCCATATCTTGGATCAGATGTATATCTAAAATGAGCTCTGACTTGTATAAGGATCTGGTATCTGGAATGTGGTGCTGATGTTGATTGCCAATGCTTTTTGGACTTAGGGAAATGAAAGTGGGCATTTAAGGTATATGTGGGCCATTCCTGGCATTATCTGGTGATATTCCTGTTTCCAAAAGGGCTATCCATGGCAATACATCTCCTGACATCCAGGTCACACGTGCTCAGGACTTGTGAACATACCTCTGGCAGTTCTCCAGTGATCTTTATGATTGATGAGGATCTCTGGTATGATAGTGAAGACTCTGTTGTAGTTGGTGAACATTCACTTCTACAGGTAAGCCTTGTGTACAGGTCACCTTGAATTTCTCCAGTGACACAATGAGGAAGGGTGTATTGATCTTTTCTGTCTCACAAACAAGGTAATCTGAAGATGAGCAACTATAGATTAAAGAGTGTTGTACCTGCTCTGGAGAATGGCAAGTCCTGGGGTCTAACACAATCCAATACCAGTGCAGTTAATAACACTGCATTCTGAACTTGAAATTTGCCAGAAAAAAAAAATAGATTGCTAGTATTCTTACAAAACAGGGAGCTCTGAGAGCTGATAGCTATGGCTATTAGCCCAATGGTGATAACCATTTCACAACACATCCAAATATCACAGCATCATGTAGTACCTCATAAGTGCACATAATTTTATCAACCATAACTCAATGAAGCTAGAGGGGAAAGAGATGGAGTTAGAAGATGCATGTAAACCACTTGTCATGATATTCAGGATGAGAGCAGTGAACGCACAGAGATGATTCAGATAACCTGATCCTTCTGTGATCACCTTCGTGTTTGCCTTCATCAGCAAGCCATATAGCTCCTGGTTGCAAAACCCAGATCCTTGGCATGCCTTCAGGCAAGCTTTGCAAGGTGAGCTCTTTTTTTTTTTTTCTGGGAGGGGACACTCTCTCCACAGCATGCAATTCGCCTTGATGGGTGACAGACACCCTAGTTGCCAATGCCTTGGTGGCACTTGGCTGATGATTCTGTCTATTATGTGCTAGCTCTATTCTGAGGTGTGGTACCTCTGCCATGTGCTTCTTTCCAGTCCCTGGAGAGTGCACACTCACCTTTGCTGAGAGCTACATTTATTTTTATCTGTTATTTATTCTCCTGACTCATGAAATTGCACCCTTCAGGATGCCAGTACAAAATGCTAAAAAAAAAAAATTAGCAAAAATGCATAAAGTGGATGAAAGATGTTGCGTTTCTTTTATCTCCTGGAATATGAATTTGAATAATTTTACTTTATGATCCTGGGAGAAAGAATTAAATAAAAAGTCAGCTCATACATACACACACACACACACACACACACACACACACACACACACAATCAAATCTCTCTTCAAACTTAAATTTAGAAAGCAAAACAAACCCCCACACACACACACAAACTCTCGCCCAACACTAAGAAATTGCTGCTGTTCTCAGAAAAGGTGACAGCTAAGCCCTTGGAAGATCTTACAAATGGAGCGGCTTGACCTTCATCACAGTTCAGGGCCATTTATGAATGGTGGCAGCCAGCACATGGGATGCTCTGCCCTAGCCATGACCTTTTATAAGGACTGGACATACTAAGCCTGCTACCCAACCCTTTTCAGGTAGTCAATGTCCCTGGTCCAAATTCAGGGAAACTCTTTGTTACCCAGAATTTTTACCATACCCACTCATCACCCAAGGTCTCAAGTATTCAGTGCCAGGATCTCATCCTTATGGCATGCAGAGATGCCAGGAATGTCGTGCCACATCAAGGGATAAGAGAATAGAAAGAGATAATGAAATCATGTGCCACCAGAACAGAGTCCTCTTGTGATACAGTGAAGCATGTCTCCAAGGCAAAAGGGGCCACGAGGTCACCTTAGCATCACTTCTTTCCAGAAGCATCCCACAGAGGGTGAAGAGGAGGCATGTCTGTCTGGATTTCTGGTGTGTTATATATGTGCGTGGCATGATGATAAGAAGTTCAGACCCATCAGAGCATCCTGAGATGGGCTTCAGACTCCTGGAAAGAATGTTCTAAGATGGGCTCTGCCCACTCGATGTGGACAAGAAGGCCCATGTGGACACAGAGTGGCCAGGGGTACTGGGTAGCAGGGAACCCCCAGAACTGCCAGAGCACATTTCATGATTACTCGTGGCAGGAAAGAAGTGAGGAGTGGGGGATAGTAGATAGCAGAATGGAAGGTGTTTGGGAACCTTCTACGAAACAATGAACCTCAGAGTCTAGAAGACAACTCAGTTTGTCCAAGGACAGGCCCTGCTAGCAAGCTGGAGTCTCTATGGCCCCAAGTGTGGCCATAATAAGCCTTGGCAAGGCTAGTCACTTCATTTGCCTAAAGTAAGACAGGCTAGACATCCAACCTTATAAAGGAAGGATAAACAGAAATTGAATACACTGTGTCAAGAAATGTCACTAACAACAAGAATAAGGGACCATGTGGAAGTGTGTGTGGATGGGGGTTTTCCCGTTTCTCCTTCAAAGCCCCATTGCCTTGGATCACCAGGGTACTCTGGGAGGATGCTCCAAGTTCTTTGTCATTGTCTTCAGGTGGTTTCAAAAGGTAATCCCCAAGCTTAATCCATTTGCCTGGCTGGTGATCATCCTCAGGTCTGGGATGAAGGCAGGAATCTACTATAGCATTCTCAGCAAAATGAACACAAATCAGTAACATTTATGCCAAAGTGGTGCATTCTGAGGGACTAGACAGAGTTATGAAGCTGGGAGACAAAGGTATGGTGCTGGGAGACAGGGGCATGGGTCTGTGAGACAGAGAACATGGCTGGGAGGCAGAGGTATGAGGCCGGGGGACAGGGACATGGGGCTGGAGGTTATGGACCATTTACCTGACAGTTTGGTACTTTGGGGTCCATGATGAAGAGGCTGATTCGTATGAAAATAACTCATGGGAAGTAGGTTCTCTACAGAGACTGCACAGCATGGCCATCAGTGGTCTCTCATTCATTGTAACTTACCTCTAAGGTCCATCTTCCATCTCTCTGCAGCCTGGTAAAGAGTTGACCTTGACCTCTCTCATGGGTACATCAATTCTTTTCTTAGAAATACTTTCCAACATCAATGTGGTGCACATTCCAGACCTGTGCTCTTAGAAAGCCCTTGGTTGTGACCACTAAGATGTATAGATCCTGGGCACCTTCCCCAGGCCCCTGATACTGGAGTCTCTTACCTTATATGGTTGCTGTCCATAATGGCTACACAGACAGTTATTCTGAGATACAGGGATCTATCAGAGCCAGTGATTGGCTGAGTGGTTGGTGTGAGGGAAGTGATGAGGGAGGTCATGGTATAGGTAGTGGGTATGGCAGGGATGTGCTGAATTGGGAACTAGGAATAGAGTTGTAAAGAAAGGTTGGCAGGGCGGCGTCCCAGCGCACTCTGGAGCAGGGGCAGCTGAACTCTGCACCTGGCCACACCCGCAGCCCCTGCTGCTCAGGGAATCTACTAAGAGCCCTACTGCGACCCTGAACTGAGTGAACTGAGCAAACCAACTGCAGGGGTCTATGAGGGGCGGATTCGAACCCTGACCAGAGGTGAGGAGGGCTCGGCGGGCCTCA
>PVIH01024482.1:0-22654 GCA_004025045.1 Sigmodon hispidus | reverse complement strand
GGCCTGTTTAGGTAATTAATCTGATCTTCATTTAATTTTGGTAGATGGTACCTGTCCAGAAAGCTGTCCATTTCTTCTAGGTTTTCCATTTTTGTGGAATACAGATTTTCAAAATATGATCTGATAATTCTCTGTATTTCCTGGGGGTCTGTTGTTATGTCCCCCTTTTCATTTCTGATTTTGTTGATTTGAACATTCTTTCTCTGTTTTTTGATTAGTTTGGCTAAGGGCTTATCTATCTTGTTAACTTTCTCAAAGAACCAACTCATAGATTTGTTGATTCTTTGTATTTTTCTTTTTGTTTCAATTGTATTGATTTCAGCTCTAAGTTTGATTATTTCCTGCCGTCTACTCCTTCTAGGTGAGTTTGCTTCTAATTGTTCTAAGGCTTTCAGCTGCGCTGTTAGGTCTCTAGTGTGGGATTTCTCAAGGTTTTTCATATGGGCATCTAGTGCTATGAATTTTCCTCTTAAGACTGCTTTCATTGTGTCCCACAAGTTTGGATATGTTGTGGATTCATTTTCATTAAATTCTAGGAAGACTTTGATTTCTTTCTTAATTTCTTCCTTGACCCAGAGATGGTTCAGCTGAGTGATGTTTAGTTTCCATGAGTTGGTAGGCTTTCTTTGGGTTTTGATGTTGTTGAACTAGAGGCCCTGGTGGTCCGATATGTTACAAGGGATTATTTCCATTTTTTTTGTATCTGTTGATATTTGCTTTATGACCAATTATGTGGTCAATTTTGGAGAAAGTTCCATGAGGAGCTGAGAAATATGTATATTCCTTTGCCTTTGGGTGGAAGGTTCTGTAGATATCTATGAAATCCGTTTGCATCATAACCTCTTTCAGACTCCTTATTTCTCTGTTGAGGCTCTGTCTGGTTGATCTATCCAGGGTTGAAAGTGGGGTATTGAAGTCTCCCACTATTAGGGTGTAAGAATTGATGTGGGATTCGAGCTTTAGCAGTGTTTCTTTTACATAAGTAGGTGCCCTTATATTAGGGGCATAACTATTTAAGATTGAAATCTCCTCTTGACCAATTTTTCCTGTGATGAATAAGTAGTGACCATCTTGGTCCCTTTTAATTGCTTTTAGCTTAAAGTCTATTTTGTTAGATATTAGGATTACAACCCCTGCTTGTTTCTTAGGACCGTTTGACTGGAAAATCTTTTCCCAACACTTTATTCTAATCCTGTGTCTGTCTTTGCTGTTGAGGTGTGTTTCTTGTAGGCAACAGAAGGATGGCTTCTGTTGTTGTATCCATCTTGTTAGAGTGTGACGTTTTATAGGAGAGTTGAGACCATTGATATTAAGGGAAATTAGTGACCATTGATTCATATTTCCTGCCATTTTTGGTGGTATCTTATTTGTATTTCCTTTCTCTAGGGTATTCTTCTGTGGACTTATTGACTGTTTGTGATTTCGTGGGTATATCTGGGGTCCTTAGGTTGGAATTTTCCCTCTAATACTCTCTGTAGTGCTGGATTGGTAGATAGATATTATTTCAGTCTGACTTTGTCCTGAAATATCTTGTTTACTCCATCTATGGTGATTGATATTTTTGCAGGGTATAGTATTCTAGTTTGGCAGCCATGCTGTTTTAGCATCTGTATAACTTCTGACCAAGCCCTTCTAAGCTTTCATCATTTCCATTGAATAGTCAGGCGTTATTCTGATGGGTCTGCCTTTATATGTGAGTTGGCCCTTTTCTTTTGCAGCTCTTAAAATTTTTTCTTTGTTCTGTATGTTTTGTGGCTTGATTACAATGTGGCACACTGACTTTTTTTGGGAGGTCATATCTATTTGGTGTTCTGTAAGCTTCTTATATCTTTATAGGCATTTCCTTGTTCAGGTTAGGGAAGTTTTCTTCTATGATTTTATTGAAAACATTATCTGTGCCTTTGAGCTGGTATTCTTCTCCTTCTTCTATTCCTATTATTCTCAAATTAGGCCTTTTCATGGTGTCCCAGATTTCCTGAACATTTTGAGTTATGACTTTTTTAGTTTTACTATTTTCTTTGACTGATATATCTATTTGAGCTACTGGGTCTTCGACTTCGAGATTCTATCTTCCATCTCTTGAACTCTGTTTGTTATGCTTGTATCTGTGTTTCCTGCTTTTTTCTTCAGGTTTTCTATTTCCATCTTTGCCTCATTTTGTGCCTTTTTTATTGCTTCTATTTCAGCTTTAATTTCAGCTTTTAGTTCCTGGCATGTTTCTTTCATAGATTTGTTCATCTCTTCCAATTTTTTGTTTGTATTTTCTTCTATTTCTTTAAGGCTATTTTTCATATCTTCTTTGAGAGCTTCGATGATCATCAAAAAGGAATTTTTGGTGTTGCTTCCTTCTGTTTCCTCTTCATTACTCAGTTCAGGTCTTGTATTTGTAAGATCGCCACTCTCTTCTGGAGTTACCATGTTGTTCTTTGTATTATTATGTAATTTTTTGCACTGACGTTTGCCCATGGCTTCAGTGGTTCACTATTAGATGGCTCCTGGTCAGTTGTGGCACTTGGGCTTGTGTGCCTCCTGTCACCTCTCTGGGCAGTTTCTGAATCTACCCTTCAGAGACCCCAGAAGTTATCTATTCGCTCAGTTCAAGGTCCAGGTAAGTAGCCATGCAAATTCCCTCAGTAGCAGCTGTGGGTATGGTGATAGGCAGAGTTCATCTGCCCCTGCTACAGATGCGCTGGGACTCTGCAGACAGCACCTGGTCCCGGAAGCAGAACTGGAACCGATGGGAGCTCAACTCTCCCTCCCTGGCTGGGATAAAGGCGCTTGGGCCTTGTGACCCCTCCTCACCTCTGGACGGTGTCTGAGTCTGTCCTTCAGGGACCCCTGTAGTTATCTGTTCACTCAGTTGGAGTCGAGGTGGGTAGCCGTGTAAATTCCCTCAGTAGCAGCTGTGGGTATGGTGACAGGCAGAGTTCATCTGCCCCTACCACAGATGGGCTGGGACTCTGCAGACAGTACCTCGACAGAAATCTTTAATACACTTCAAATGACTGAAATTTCACACAGGATATTTTCTCACCATCATATAATTAAGCCATAAATCAATAACTAGAAATGTTTTTAATATAAATCATATGCTTCCAGGTAATCCATATGTCAGATATGAACTCAGAAAGAAAAGGAAAAAGTGTTTTGGACTGAGTGATAAAAATATATGGGCACTTGGATGTAATGTAGCACACCTTTAATCCCAGCACTTGGAAGGCAGAAGCAGGAGGATTTCTGTGAGTTTGAGTCAGGCTGGTTTATGTAGTGACTTCAAGGCCAGTCAGAGCTACACAGAAGGACTCTGTCTCAAATAAAGTGTGTGTGTGTGTGTGTGTGTTTGTGTGTGTGTGTTTGTGTGTGTGTGTGTGTGTGTGTGTGTGTGTGTGAGAGAGAGAGAGAGAGAGAGAGAATCTGTGAGAAGAAACTGCAATAAAGTGGATGTGTGAGAGAAAATTTAAAGAATGAAAATTAATGAGCATGTACAAATGATTTCACTTACATAAAGTATCTGCAGTAATCAAATTCATAGACACAGAGAGTGGTGGTTGCTGAGTGTTGGTGCAGGGAGGTGTGGAGCCGGGTTTCTTGGGTGTTATGGAGGTAGGTGGAGTGAAATTTGCACCCAATGTGCCTGCATTGTGCACTGAAAATGTTTAAGATAGTAAATTTTGTTCTGTATATTTTAAATACATTTAAAAAAATAAGCTATGCATCCACCTTAAGGAGTTGAGAGACTAACAAATTAAACCAAAAATATGAGTAAAAGGCAGGAGAGGGGAGGAAGTATGGAGAGAGAGACACTGATGTAATTCAGTTTCAAAGGAAGCCTTGGCCAACCATACATGGTGGTTGAAAGCTAAAATGGCCCTTGGGAATTGTCCTGATTTGGGACCTGGGCAGGCCTTTATGTCTCATAATAACCAGCCAGACCCTAGGTGGAGGTGATTCATGAAATAAATAGCTTTATTTGGGTGCAAGACTTGGGCTGACATTGGAAACCATCAGTCACAGAAATTTGCAGCAGCTGGGAAAGGAATATGAAAGGGATTCTCAACAGATCTTCACACCTTGAGGGAGAAATGAAGCAAGAAGTCACCTTTATCGCATCACCAATATCATACATGCCACAGAGGCTATGTGAAAGATCTTATAACAACCAGAAATAAGGAGGTAGGACTTACGGGTAGGTTTATGCCAGCGAACTTTAAAATGTATATGAAATTGCAAAATTCCTTCTCATTGTCCAAAACTGATCTCAGAGGAAGTAGACAATTTTCTGTCTATTCAATGTATAATTAAGAATTCTTCTGGTGGTGGTTGGAAAGAAATTGGCCCCCAAAGGGAGTGGTACTGTTAGGAGATATGGTCTTGTTGGAGGAAGTGTGTCATGTGTAGTGGGGAGTGTTGGAGGTCTCCTATACTCAATCTACCACTTCCTGATGCTTAAAAGTTAAGATGTAGGACTCTCAACTACTGCCTGCACACTACCATGTCGCACCACGATGACAATGAACTAAACCTCTGAAAATGTAATGTTTTCCTTTATAAGAGTTGCCATGGGCATGGTGTCTCTAAACTAAGTGCCATAACTAAGACACTTCCAATAAAGAAAAATGCAGACCTAGACTACTTCAGGGATTCAACCCACATAGGTGTATAAATAACACTAACCTAATAAAAACACTTTCAAGACTAGGAACAACTAAAGTAAACAAAGCAAAACAGAAAACACCATCAACATTCAATATATTAAGATCAAGAACAATCTTAATGCCCAGACTTGGGAATATCATTGTGAAAAGTGAAATTGCAAAAATGGCAGATTTATTCTTCTCATAAATACAGGCATAAGGTTCTTCAAGTATTAGACAGTGAAGGTTGATATTTCAATGTATGTATATATCAACCTAATGATACATAACTTGTATTCCAGGATATGAGGTTGAATTAAAATACAAAAGTTAATATAATTCACCACATTGACAGAATAAAAAAAGCCCTATGTATCACTGGATAAAAGAAAAGGAAGTTGGTACAATTTAACATTTGCTAATACTGGAAATGTTACATAAGCTAGAGGTGGAAGGGAATTCCTTGATCAGTTAAAAGAATCTACAAAATATTGACAACATCACATTGATCCATGGGATAGAGAAAGTCTGTCCCTTAGAATCTAAAAGCAGTAGTGGACTAAAAAGTAAGACTTAGCTGGGTACCTCCCAGCCCTGAGGCCACCAAAGCACACCAGTGGCAGATATAGCCACAGGTGATGCTGAAGACCAGGTTGAGGAGGGGAGAAGTTCTCATAGCTCAAGTGCTATGACCATGGCAACTAATAGCAAAAAGCATTTAAATGGGGCTCACTTACAGTTTTAGAGGGTTAATCCAGGATCGTCATGGCAGGAGGCAGGCAGGCAGGCATGGCACTGGAGTAGTAACTGAGAACTTTACATCCTAACAGGCAGCTGTCCACACCTGCTCCAATGAGGCCACACCTCCTAAACCTTCCCAAGTAGTTCCACTGACTGAGGATCAGACATTCAAATATATGAGCCTATGGAGACTATTCTCATTCACAACACCACACCAAGCAAGTTGCACACATTCTAAAGCCCAGTCTCAGAGAATAAGTCAATTTCTGTAAGAACCAGCCTCACAAGAGCAATTAATGTCTCTTACCAAACTAGTCACCTCTTCAAGGCCAGGATTCCCAATTCTGTTATGTTGCAACCAATTTCCCATAAGAGCTTGGGTGGAGACAAACCACATCCACACCACTGCAACTGCTGTGATAGAGCTCAGCCCCAGGCAGGATGGCTACCTAAGTCAGACCAAACACCAAGAGAAGCATTTGGTAACCACACATAACAGCTTTTTCCAGGGCCACGTGCATACCCATAATCCCTTGGGGTCTCATTTGACTCTGAAGGGTAGCAGCATCTGAAGTGACCTGTAATTCTTACTCAGATTGGTAGCTTCCAACAACTTAGACACCAAGTATGTACCTGTTTATAATAGGAACTGATCTCATGCCACTGAGCTCTGCCAGCAGGAAGAACTATAAAAGTCTCACAGCTGCTGTATGTACCTTCTGAAACTGGGAGAGAAATGAGATTAGCCCTAACACAGTCTTCATCTCTGTGCCCTCAGAGGAAATAGCTTGAGAAAACCAGATTCAGTGTCCTGTGTACTTGATCTGTTCCCTGGTGGTTGGGGACACTGGGTCCCTCCTGCTCCTCAGGGCTTGCTTATGGTTGCTTGGTGATGGCTTGTAAGCAGTATAGAGTCTGAAGGAGCCTAAGGTCAAACTGAATAGCATAGAGTGCCTGGGTACCCCTGCTCCCTGTAAGAACCCAAGCTCTGGTTTGAATAAGGGTGGCCCAATGTGGAGAGTGTGAGAGAAGAGGACCGGGCTACTTCCTTTGAGAGATCTTAACCTCTCAGAACAAGCCTGCAAATGTGTGAGGCAGAGGTTCCTTCAATCTGATAACCCTCTCATGGAACCTGTACTTTTAGAAGGACAACAGAGCAGCATTCCATCCGGGCTTTCTGTTGAGCATTTAGAAAAATCTACACAACTAAACATGATGGGTGTCACCTGGCTGCTTCATGCTCTGTTCTTTTTGGGTCACAAAGACCCATTTCAGCATCCCAGAAAGGAGGGATGAAGTCCTCACCCTCATGCTGCTGTGGCCTCAACATGCTTTCCCAGTGGAACCCCATTTCCACTCAATTCATATCATCCCATTTTGTACTTCCCAGGGATGTCCCCTTGTAATAAAAAATTTCCCCTAAGTCTGGCATATTACGAGATCATGGTAGAAAATATTTCAAATGTAGAGAAGTATAATACCTTGAAATATGAATATCCTGCAGGGACTCATGTTTTGTGTGTTTGTACCCAGCCTGTGGTGCTCACCTGAAGTGTGCTAAGCCTGTAGGGTGGGGCCTCACTAGAAGAGGGCTTTCAAGACCACAATGAGCCTCTGTTCCTGATGTGCAGTATGAAGCTGTGACAAAAACAAGCCCCTCTTCACTTGAATGGTTCCTGTCAGGTATTTGGGTCACAGTACAAAAACAACTGGTAAATCACCAAGCTGAAGGGTCAGCCCTTAGAGAGCTTGCTGTTCGCCCCTTTGGAGACTTTCCACAGATGCCACACTCTGCTTCATCTTCTTAGAAAAACAGACTTGTTATCCACATAGAACAGGGTGTTTTGTTTCTTTCACTTAGTATAGTGAAAACTGGATATGATTAACTGTCTTTCCAACCTTTTTAAACTATATGATTTTCTACATTCTGGATGTTGTTGTAATTGAGCAAGTATCCTATTGTTGGGTGTTCATATTGAAAATGACTCTGGCCCTTTCCTCAGCTGCCGCCAAGGTGCTTGGTCCTTCCGGGGAAGCTAAGGCTGCGTTGGGATGAGACCCTCACTAGCACCCTGCCGGCAGTCCACAACATGGCATTCATCTCTGAGCTGGCCTGCATCTACCCTGCCCTCATTCTTCACAACGACGAGGTGACAGTCACGGAGGATAAATCAATGCCCTCATTAAAGCAGCTGGTGTCAACGTTGAGCCTTTCTGGTCTGGATTGTTTGCAAAGGCCCTGGCCAATGTCAACATTGGGAGTCTCATCTGCAGCGTACGGGCTGATGAGCCTGCTCTGGCAGCTGGAGCTGCACCCACAGGTGGTCCAGTCCCCTCTGCTGCTGCTGGCCCTGCTGAGGAGAAGAAAATGGAAGAATCCGAGGAGTCTGATGATGACATGAGCTTTCATCTTTTCGACTAAACGTTTTGTTAACATGTCCAATAAAAGATGAACCTGTAAAAAAAAAAAAGAAAAAGAAAAGAAAAGAAAAAAAGAAAGACTCTGAATCCTTTCATTATGGATACTTGATGATTCTGCTTTCCCTGGGACATTTCTAAAATTTGAGGCTGGAGAGGTAGCTCAGCAGTTATGGCCATCAGCTCTTGCAGAGAAAAGGTTTGGTTCCCAGCACCCACATCAAGAAGCTTACACACACAAATTAAAAACAAACCTTTAAAAATATGTTTCTAAAATTTTTCTGATCACAAACATTTTGATTTTCTCTATATTTCTGACACCATTGAATTGCCCACCACTGTGCTAAGAAGTCTGTTCTCCTTCAAATATTGTGTACACGTGTTCTTCGAAAGATATAAAATACATGGTATTAATTTGAAAGAACATAATCTTATTAACAATAATTTTGATTATTTTAGATTTTTATTGATGTTGAAACAAACCACTACACACAAACAAAAACAACTGAGGTTGGAAATCTGGCACAGGACTCCTTGGTTTCAAATCAAGACCTTGGCAGGCCACATGCCTCTTTAGTTGTTGTAGGTAGGAACTCACTCCCCCATCTCCTAGTTTTGAGAGATGCTCATATTCCTTGGCTTGTGGTATTTTTCCCATCTTCAGAGCCTTTCTTTAACCATAACAATGGAAGGGTCTCTAAGGTAAAGGATTTGTGTGGTTAGATGGGGTTCTCCTAGAAAATTCAGGAGCATCTCCCCATTTATAATTCTTAAAATGTAATCACCCATGAAGCCCCTTTGGTCCTGAGGCATGAAAACCTCAAAGGTTCTGGGCATCCGGGTGGGGCATTTTTTGTGGGGCCGTCCCTCCACTCACTCTGATTATGACTATGTCACTCACTAATGACCACCCTTTGTCAAGTAGACGTTAGTGCCAATAGAGAACTAAGCACTTGACAGGGATTATCCCACTTAAGCCAGTCCTAATCCACCATGACAGATACCTTCTTATCTTCACTGTGCGAATGAGAAGCCAAGGTTGAGAGCCACTATTTGGAAATCAAGGATAACCTTCTGGAAAACATGAGTCATCAACCATGAAGCCCTCTTACCTTATTTTCCCTGAAAACAGTGTAGATCCGGGACTCTTGAGAACTGTTGCTATTTATAAATACCAAGTGGGCCAATTCTGTTTTGAATCATTAGTGTTTGTCATGAGCCCTGAAACTCTTAGGTGAGAAGCTGTTAGAGTGAGCCAGGCATAGATGTCCTTGGCTGCTGAGATGGCCTGAACTGCCATTTTGCCAAGATTGGCACTTTTTTTTTCCCTCAGACCTGGATGTGGTTTTGTGTGACTTGCAAGTTCCAAATAGCGCTTGGGACCTCATAAAAACATTT
Source organism: Sigmodon hispidus (assembly GCA_004025045.1). Classification (NCBI taxonomy): domain Eukaryota; kingdom Metazoa; phylum Chordata; class Mammalia; order Rodentia; family Cricetidae; genus Sigmodon; species Sigmodon hispidus. The sequence goes on along the minus strand of PVIH01024482.1, from coordinate 13,463 downwards.
CCATAAAATGAATTTTAAAGCAGACATAAGTGGTTTGTTCCATCTTGTTGGAGCAAAACATCAAAATGTGTTCAGTCCCAGAGTTTTCTCAGCAGCTCTCCTCAACCAATGTGGAAGGTCAGTACATTGCCCAGCCACCATGCAACAGCACGGCACCTCTGCAATGGGCTACGCCTTCTGAAGACAAGGCTGGGTCAACATCCAGCATGTGACAAAAGGAAATATTAAAGTTCAAGGCCCAGTGTCCCATTGCTACCTCTGAGGCAGGTAGACTCTCCCTTCCTCAGAAATGATGTAACATTACTAACATGGTATGATGTTAGAGTTCCCGGGGTGCAGATTTGCCAGAGTTAGAAGGAAGAAACCAGGGTGGCCAATTAAATATGGCTTGGATTGTATTTCAGATAAACAATGAATAGGGATTGTGTGTGTGTATGTATGTGTGTGTATTTCCCAAAGTGCACTGGTCTCATATCCACATATAGCATTATTTGCTGTTTGTCTGACATTCAAATTTAACCAGGCAGCCTGTATTTTCTCTGGCAGCCCTCCTCAGGAAGAAAGAGGCCTGTTTCTAACTCAGGCACTTAATGTGGAGCGTTCTAGTCTTGTGGTTTAACCTCTGTGACTCAGAGGAAACATCCATCTCCCCAAGGGTCCCTTCCTGAAGCTCCCTTACTTCTTTGGAGCCAATCTAAATTCTTTAAAGCCACATACACATCTTGTTTCCTCCTCCAGGATGCCACTCCTGATTACTTTTTATCCACATGTCAAGAGAAAAGCCTCAAGTGTCCCCAAGACTGAGCACTGTCATGGGCTTACACACTGATGGGAAATATGAAGGACAAAACAGAACCTTTCAAAGAATGTGCAAATGTTTAGAGATGTAAAGGTGAACTGGGTAGGGGTATAATACTTTAAACATTACACAGTATACATGTTTCAAAACAGTGTGGTATCATATTAGTACATGATATTTTAAACTTTTATGTGTCATTTAAAATAAATTTAAATTAAAAAACGAGGGCTGGAAAGATATCTCAGCAGTTAGGAACACTGACTGTTCTTTCGGAGGACCTGAGTTCAATTCCCAGCATCCACGTGGCAGCTAACAACTGTAATTCCAAGATCTGACACCCTTACACAGTTATACATGTAGGCAAAATACCAACTCACATAAAATAAAATTAAAAAATTAAAAAATGATTCTGTTTACTTCCAATTTTGAAGATGATATTATTCTCCATTTATGTTCCCATAAAGAAAGGAAAGCAGTGGTGGGAGATAGGGAAGAGCCACTATTCAGAGTTCTTTCTGTACCACAAACTGCCTATAGGGGGCAGCCTAACTTTAGCTGAGCATCTATTAGTATTTGGATACATAAAAGGGTCTTCTCAATGTGGAGTGTGGTGAAATCTGTCTGCTCAAACAAGGGCAGGAACTAGGGTGTGAGAGCCTGGGAACACTTTCTCAGAGTGAGATCCCAGGGAGCAGCCATCAGCCTGGGCAATGGTGATCTCTAGTTATTAACCAAGTATCTGGAATGTAGAACTTCCTTGGATCCTCAGCTTCAGCAGACTGTTGTTAATAGCATGGATCTCCTCTTATGGGGGGTGAAATCCCAGAAAGTAGGCTGAGTCTCACTTCAGGGATCACACAGGAGGGAAGAGACAACAGGTCCCACAGGTGATGAGAGCAATCATGAAATTAGGGCCAGGAAACTGGGGCACAGGTGATATCAAGGGTCTCCAGTCATGTTATCAAGTGTCTGACAGAAAGTGAGACAGGGAAAAACATTTCTGTAAAACAGGAAACAGGAGCATTGGGTTGACACCCAGGTTTCAAAGAAGACTGGCCAATATAGATGTGAGGGGGGAGGGGACAGGAAGTACATGGGATGACAGCAATGAGGTCTGGAGAGAGCAAGAGAGAAGAGGGAACAATGAGAACCAGGATAAGAGGAAGGAATGTGTGTCTAGGAAAACATAAAGGAAAACTCATGGGATCCAAGAAGCCTGGGTGTCGCGTGCAACCTTGCCAGCAAGGAAAGCGCAACACCCAGGATCTTCTTTCAGCAGTTTATTAGGGACCTTTACAATTGTTCTCTCTTTGTTCTTCTCTGTCTTCTTCTCCTTCTCCTGCCCTGGGGCACCCACTGACTAAATACTCTCAGGGCATCCAATCCCAATAAGCCACGTGGGCACAGCTCATAGGTCCACATACGCACAGCAAACCACGATCCAGGCTCAAACCAAATAAGGAGTTGTTTATCAAAAGAGAGCACTCACCCACAGAGTGTGGAGGCCGGAAATCAGCACCATCACTAGGGTGTAGCAGCAGGCAGCTCTCTACACCTGGGAAGCCAGTGGAGTCTGGAGAAGGAACAATGATGTTCTGGGGCCTCAGGGGCCAGAAGCAGGTGTTAGGGAGAGCTGCTGGGCAAGGTGAGCATGAGTACAGTGTGGGCAGATGGTTAGCAACTGTGTACATCCGAATGTGAAAGCTTGGCAAAGGTTTACTCTTGAAGTTATGAGAGAGGGAGGTGGGAGTGTGATCAGATCTTTAAAAAATCAGGATAAAACAATGTCTATGAACACCAATGGGCAGTCAGCACCAGCAGGCCCACCAGCCCAATGGGCCAGTGAGCTCCAGTGAGCTCTTAAGCTCCAGCGTCCTGTGGACACCAGCAGCTGAGAGGAAGTCACATCAGCTGTCAGAGAAAGAGGTCTTCATTTTGCTCCTAGTCCTAATTTTTTCAGGTTTTCACACTCTTGGGATTTGAAACAGAGTAGGACTGAAATCCTTAGCTTTATCCTTTGACTTTATACATCATTTGGAATTTTTTCTCCTAAATGGGAATATTTATACTTGAAGAAAAATTTCTGAATCTCTCTTATTACTGAGCAATCTCTTTAGCCTTGTGAGCATGGTTTTAAAGTTTGCTTTAGCAATTCCCACAAAAAGTGTTGCTCCATCTGCTTACACCTTCCAGTGATCATGGAAGGGAAGTACAGGACAGCTGCTTCTCCTGTTCAGTTTGCAGAAGCTGCTTGGTAGCTCCCTGTGGTGAGACAGGTTTGGGTGGGCATCTCACTCACTCTGAGGCCTCTTGTTCACTCTCTAGACAGGTGAATGCTGCTGTTAGACTGTCCTTTCTAAAACCTTGAGCTTTTGCTACTTTCAAGGCATCTGGCTTTTGAGTAGGTGACCCTTTGAAGGATATTTGTCCTTAGCCTTGCTTGGCTTTTGGGGCTTATGACAAGAAGTTTCTTGAAACTATATCAGAGGAGGCATTAGTCTTGGCCAAAGCTGGAGTTTGTGTGTGTGTGTGTGTGTGTGTGTGTGTGTGTGTATGAGAGAGAGAATTTGTGTGTAGTGTGTGTGTGTGTGTGTGTGTGTGTGTGTGTGTGTCCGTGTCCTTCTTATTTTAAATCAAAGTCTAGTCTTGGTTTGGGCAGCTTGTCTCAGTTCAACAGTCTCCATGGAGAAATTGTGCTCAAAAGTCTTCAGCATAATTCTTCCCTGGATATACAGTGGGACAGGAATGCCTGTTTCTTCAGGATCATACTCTGGTGCACTCAAGACTGTGTTGAGATATTTGATTACACTGTATAAAGATATATAACTCTCATTGATTTAACAAAAAGCTAAATGGCCAATAGCCAGGAAAGAGGTATAGGCAAGACTTCCAGACAGAGTAAGCTCTGGGTAGAAGAAAGAGAAGGGGTCATCAGCTGGACACAGAAAAAAACAGGACATGTAGGAGAAGAGGTATAAGCCATGAGCCAAGTGGCAGCATGTAGATTATTATAAACAGGTTAATTAAAGATATAAGATCTAGTTAGAAACAAGCCTAAGCTAAGGCTGAGCTTTTATAATTAATTAAAAGTTTTTGTCATTATTTGGGAGTTTGCTGGTGAGGCAGAGAAAGATTTAGAATAAATGGTGTGCAACATGGGGGTTTAAGTATCTGAATATAGGGCCTGAGAAAGCTAAGAAAAGTTCTGGACAAGGAACTGGATATAGCTTCCTAGTCCTGCAGTTTCTCAGGCCAGGCTGATGTTCAGCAGCATACAGTGGTGTTGCTACAGCCTACAGGCTACTTACTGTATGTGGACTGGAGCCAGATACTAGTGACAGTTGCCAGCACCATGTACTAAGCTGAGGCAGGCAATAACTGACATGGCAGCTCAAAATTTGTTTTCTTTGTACCAGAGCTAACCATTTGGGCAAAAAACTGCTCTTGCCTCAACTGCTGACAGCATGCTGTCCAAATTGAACAAGCAGAACAGAAAAGAAGGCAACTGCTGAACTTTGCCAAGACAAGGTAAGACAGCCGTTTAAAATTCCTGCTTCACAGAAAAATCTGGCAGACAATCTAGGCCTGTAGGGTGAGGAAATCTGGGTGACTGTCCAGGTAGTCAGATATTTCTGTCATTTATTTAGTTTTAGAAATTGTTCTACATTTCCTGTTTACTCAGGTAATATTATATCTCTTTGTGGTTCTCTGATGGAGTTGAAGATGAGATAGTTATAGTTACAGTTTTCCTTATTATCAAATTCAGGAAAAAAACCTCACCAAAGAGATATAAGATGAGAGACATAAAAACTTAAATTGTTTATCTAAAAATTGTTTTTAAAGTCTAAAAATATAATTTGGTGTTGATAATTTAGGTCATAATAAAAAGTGGTTTAGGTATAAAACTTTGGAGTCATCAAAATAGGATAGATAATAGCATATTTTCTCCAAAATTGCCAAATACAAGTGGACTGGACATTGTGAATGTAATTCTAACCTGATACTTGTTCTTATTGTTTATAGCTTTACTGTGCTAAAGTTAAAAACCTTTCCTTTTTATTTAGACAGAAAGAGAAAAATGTTGGGAGATATTTTATTATACTGTGTAAATATATGTCACAGTGATTGGTTTAATAAAAAGCCTAATGGCCAATAGCTAGTCAGGACATATAGATAGGACTTCCAGACAGAGATAGACCTGGAGAGTAAGGGGGGCGGTTGCCAGTCAGACATAGAGGAAGCAGGACATACAGGAGGAGAAGCAAAAGCCATGAACCACATGGCAGCATGTAGATTAATAGAAATGGGTTAATTTAAGTTATAAAAGATAGTTAGAAATAAGCCCAAACTAAGACTGAGCTTTCATTAGAAGTCTCTATGTAATTATTTGGGAGCTGGCTGGTGGGACAGAGAAAGACTCACTACACAAGACAGATCTTCCTAAGGAATATTTTCCAACAGGTCCATGGTTAGGCCACTGTCAACTGTTGTTGCAGTATTTACTATAGTTAACTGAGGCCTTAACATTAAGGACAATAACAACAAAACACCTCCCTTGTTTCCAAAGGAACAGAAGAAACTAACTACAGTAAAGCCACTATCAGGTGTGCTGAAAACCCCTGACCCAGTGGCCCCAGCTGACCAACAGTAAGGATGTGGAGAAGACTGAGTTCAATGGGGACAGAAGAGCAGCTGTAGGTCTGTACCTGCAGGTCTGAGAGTTGTGCCTGAAACCAAGAGAAGTAGTACCAAGATGATGTCTAGACCTTGGCCATTTGCAGGATGAGCATGGGATTCTCTGATGCTTCTTTCTGCTGTGCAATGAACGTGATAGTCCTGCTGAAAAATCTCAGGTGTTCTTTGCAAGTGGAGATGATTAGAATGTGTTGTCTGCTTCCCCCTTAGACACATCCCAGGATTGGGGCCTAATCAGAACAACCATAGGGCCAAGAGGAGTCTAGAGACCAGATGGCCTATGTTCTGGTTGTCCTGTGTGATGAGGACAGCTTGAAACAGCTTGAAAGTCCAATGTGTGATGGTTTAACATTGTCACCATGACATGATCCAGAATCACTCAGAAACAGGGTTCTGGAAATGCTGTGAGGGAGTCTCTAGATTAGGTTAGTAGAGGAGGAAAGATCTTCCTCAGTGGCAGATGGCACCAATTCTCTAGCCTCAGGTCTTAGACTGAGTAAAAAGTAAATCCTGTGCTAGCATTTATTCGACCAGTTTTTCTGGCTGTGAAAGCCAAGTAACCAATTAGGTACCTCAGCTTTGCCACCATGGTGCTCCCACCATGGTGGACTTGAATTGTGAGCCAAAGACAATCCCTTTTTGAACTTGATCTGAACTTGTAGACATGCTACCTCAGCAATGCAGAAGTGACTAATAAATCCTGTCTTGAGGCAGTCTGCTGGAATAGGGGAACTTGTGCGATGCTTTGGAGCAGGTAGGGAAAGTTGTCAGCCAAGGTCCTAGAAACTCACCCTAGAAGAGATTTAAATGAAAAAAAATTACATTAACAAAGAGAATAATACAAAGAAGCAATGAAACAAAGAGTTGGTTCTTTGAGAAAATGAACAAGATCTACAACCCCTTATCCAAACTAACCAAAAGGCTAAGGAAGAATATCTAAATTTATGAAATCAGAAATCAAAAGGGGGCATAACAGACACTGTGGAAGTCCTGGGAATCATTAGATCATACTTTAAAATTTGTACTCCACAAAATTGAAAAATAGGATAGGTACTACTTATCAAAATTAAATCAAGACCAGATAAATGATCTTTATTTAAGTAGACTTTCAGTCTTTAAGTAGACTCATAATTCGTAAGGAAATAGAAGCAGTTATTAAAAGTCTCCCAATCAAAACAAAAATCCAGGACCAGATGGTTTTAGTACAGAATTCTACCAGAGTTTCAAAGAACTAATGCCAATACTCCTCAAATTTCCACACAATATAAACAAAAGGAACATTGCTATACTCTTTTTATGAGGCTACAGACACCCTGATAACCAAACCACACAAAGACACAACCAAGAAAGAGAATTAATTACAGACTAATCGCCACATAAACACTGATGCAAAAATACTCAATAAAATACTGGCAAATCAAATCCAATAACATATAAAAAAATCATACACCATGATCAAGTAGGCTTCATCCCAGAAATGCAGGGGTGGCTCAACATATGAAAATTTGTCAATATCATCCACTATAGAAACAACCTGAAAGAAAAAACCCACATGATCACCTCATTAGATGCTGAAAAAGCCTTTGACAGAATCCAACACTTCTTCATGATAAAGGTCTTGGAGAGATCAGATAACATACCTGAACATAATAATAAAGGCAATATACACCAAACCAACAGCCAACATCTAACTAAATGGAGAGAAACTCAAAGCGATCCCACCAAAATCAGGAACAAGACAAGACTGTTCTCTCCCCATATCTATTCAATATAGTACTTGAAGTTCTAGCTAGAGCAATAAGACAACAAAAGGAGATCAAGAGGATACAAAATGGGAAGGAAAAAGTCAAATTTTCACTATTTGCAGATGATATAATAGTATACATATGTGACCCCAAAAATTCTACCAGGGAACTTCTACAACTGATAATCACTTTCAGCAATGTGGCAGGATATAATTTAACTAAAAAAATCAATAGCCCTCCTAAACACAAATGATAAAATGGCTGAAAAGTAAATAAGGGAAACATCACCCTTTACAATAACCACACATAACACTAAATAAATATCTTGGGGTAACCCTAACCAAAAAAGTGAAAGACCAGTATGACAAGAACTTTAAGTGCTTAAAGAAAGAAACTGAAGAAGATATCAAAAATTGGAAAGACCTCCCATGCTCTTGTATAGGTAGGATCAACATAATAAAAATGTCAATCATGCCAAAAGCAATCTACAGATTCAATGCAATCCCCATCAAAATTCCAACATAATTCTTCACAGATCTTGAAAGAACAATATTCAACTTCATATGAAAAAAAACCTAAAAATCCAGGATAGCCAAAACAATCCTTTTTTAATAAAAGAACTTCTGAAGGCATCATAATCATCATTGACTTCAAGCTCAACTATAAAGCTACAGTAATAAAACCAGCTAGGTACTGGCATAAAAACAGACATGTGGATCAATGGACTTGAATTGAAGACCCTGACATTAATCCATGCACCTAAAACACATGATTTTTGACAAAGAAACCAAAAATATACAATGGAAAAAAGAAAGCATCTTCAACAAATGTTGCTGACATAACTAAATGGTAGCATGTAGAAGATTGCAAAAAAATCAAAATCTATAACCCTGCATGAAAGTCAAGTCCAACTGGATCAAAGATGTCAACATAAACCCAGTTATACTGAACTTGATAGAAAAGAAAGTGAGAAATACCTTTGAATGTATCGACACAGGTGACCACTTCCTAAATATAACACAGTAGCACAGAACTGAGAACAACAATTAATAAATGGGACTTTCTGAAACTTAGAAGCTCCTGTAAGACAAAGGACATGGTCAATAAGAGAAAACAACAGCCTACAGAATGGGAAAAGATCTTTACCAATCCTACATCTGACCGAGGGCTGATTTTTAAAATATATAAAGAACTCAAGAAACTAAAGATCAAAAAACCAAATAATCTAATTTAAAAATGGGGTACAGAGCTAAATAGAGAATTCTCAAAAGAAGAATCTCAAATAGCTAAAAGACACTTAAAGAATTGCTCAACATCCTTAGCCATCAGGGAAATGCAAATCAAAACAACTCTGAGATACCATTTTACACCTGTCAGAATGGATAAGATCAAAGACATGAATGACACCCTATGCTTGAGGTGTTGTGGACTAAAGGGAACACTCCTCCATTGCTGGTGGAAATGTAAACTTGTTCAGCCACTTGGGAACGAGTATGGTGGTTTCTCAAAAAACTGGGAATCAATCTACCTATTGGTCCAGCAATACCACTATTGGGCATATACCCAAAGGATGCAATTCATACCACAAGGACGCTTGCTCAACTATGCTCATAGCAGCATTATTTGTAATAGCCAGAATCTGGTGACAACCTACATGCCTCTCAACTGAATAATGAATTTTAAAAAATGTGGTACATTTGCGCAGTAGAGTACTACTCAGCAGTTTTGTTTTGTTTTGTTTTTAAAAAGACATCCAGAAATTTGCAGGCAAATAGATGGAAGTAGAACTAGGAAAAAATCACCCTGAGTGAGGTAACACAGACTCAAAAAGAGAAGCATGGTTAACCAGGCCACAATCCACAACCCTGAGCAGGCAAGTCATAAGGCAGAACCTAAGAGAGACGTCCCTGGATCCCCTTGGAAAGGGAAAACAGAGAAAATCTCCTGAGTAAATTGGGACCGTAGTGGTGGAGGGGGCAAGGGGAGGGAGGAAGAGAACATGAGAGGATGGAATGATCGAGTAGGGGAAGGAACTGAAAGGAAGGACAATGAAACGATTATCTTGATAGAAGGAGCCATTGTGAGATTCTAATGTGAGAAAGCTGGTGCTAGAGAAATACCCAAGTACCCACAAACATGACTTCAGCTAAGACTTCAAGCAATGGTCTACACTGGCCTTCCCCTTCAGTCAAATTGATGACCATTCTAATTGTCATCATAGAATCTTCATCCAGCAACTGATGGAAGCATATGCAGAGATCCTCAGCTAAGCACTGGGTCAAGCTCCCAGTCCAGTCAAAGTGAAGGCAGAAAGATTACATGACTAAAGAGTCAAGATCATGGGAAGAGCAAAGGAAACTCATAGAGACAGCTGACCTGAGTTATTGGGAGCTTACTGACTCTAACCAACAACCTGCAAGGGACTGAATTAGGGCCCCTAAATGTGGATAACAGTCAAATGCCATGGGCAGTTTGTGGAGCCTCTGGCAGTGGGACCAGAATTTATTCCTAGTGCATAAACTGGCTTCTTGGAGCATGTTCCCTACGGAGGAACACCTTGCCCAGCCGTGATACTGAGGGGAGGGGCTTAGTCCTAACTCAAGTGGATAAGCCAGACTGCATTGACTCACCCTGGCAGCCCTTTCTCTTTCTGAGGAGTGGATGGGGATAAAGTTGGAGGAAGCTGGGGGATGATTGGGAAAAGGGGAAGGAGGGGGACAATAGTGAATATGTAAAAAAATTTAAATAAAAAATTAAAATATTGAGATAAATTTATAGTAAGTAAAATTTGTCTTTTTTAGGTGTTACATTTAATGAGTTCTGGAGTTTTTACATAGTTCAGTGAAATGCATCAGGTTTGATTCCCTAGCACCACCAAAAAACAGTTATTTCTGTTTAATGAGTTTTGCTGAATGTTTAGTGCTTTAACCACAACCCAGAGACAGAACGCTGATGCACCCCCTCCCTTCTGCTGCCCCATCCTTTGCTGCCATAATGAACCCTCTGTCCTTACAATCTTGCCTTCTTGGGAGGGCCATGTAAATGGATCATGCAGTATACACTTCGGGTCTGGCCTTTTCTAATCAAAGTAACCTTTTTCATGTTCAGCCTTTCTGTTGAGTGCCCTAGTGGTTTATTGCTGCTTATTGCTAGGCAACAGTGTAATAGTCCATGCTGAAGCCGTATTGCACTATAGGGATGTGCCAATGTGACTGGCATTATCCCTTCACCTGTTGAAGGGCATTTTGAGTGTATTTGAAGGGAAGGCAGCTAAGCCAAGTTGCCATGTGTATTCACACAGGTATTTGTGAATATATGTCTTTGTTTCCCTTAAGCAGATAGGAGTAAATACACTGGGTCACAGTGTAGATGTGCGCTCAGTGTTGTGAGCATTTCCCATGGTGCCTGAGCATTTTGCATTCAAGCAAGGAGCATGAGATTCCAGTTGCTTTACCTTTTCACTGTGGATGCTGTCCGGGATTTAGCCACAAAGTGGTATCATGTGAAATATTCATTTGCGTTTCCCTAATGTTGGGCATCTTTTCGTTAATGTCCAGAATCAATGTAATCTTCATCAAAATTCCAACACAATTCTTAAAAAAATTTAAAAAGATTCTTAAAATTCACATGGAAACATAAAGACTGAAGATGATGAACAATAAAAGAACTACTAGAGGTGCCACCGGCCCTGACTTCAAGTGATGCTACAGAGTAAGTAAAAGATCAGCATGGTACTGACGTAAAGAATAATACACTGAACGGTGGAACAGAACTGAGGGCCTCCTATAAACCTACACTCCTGCAGCTACCTGATTGCTGAGAAAGAAGCCCACAGCACACACTGGAGCAAAGAACTCTCTGCCCAGTCTTCATAGAATGACCTCTCAGCTCCTCTTGTCTCACTCACTCAGGGCCTTCATGAAGGGACTCCCTGCCACATGTTGCCTGGCCCCAGCACCTCTCTGAAACCATGGAAAAAGATTCGACAACCTGTTTACTCTCCCATCCTTCATAATTTTAAAGCCAGTACCACATGAACAAAGCTGCCAAGTTTGGATTCACTGGCCCATTGCAGCAGCATTTGGTTGCAATTATTCAGGGGCATAAAAGAGCTTACACTCTATTTGACAAGTTGAAAGATTAGTTGGGCAGGAGGGGTCTTGCCTGGAGGGAACCCTTGCCTTTATTCCAATACTGAGCTGGGACCTTTCTTAATGGCCTGATCTCCCTATCTCTTTTATTAGGAACCTTGGCTGCAACTTTAAGACTGCCAATGTTCTTTTCCTCTTCAAAGTATGTATTTTGTATTTCTCTCTGCCCTGTTTGCTCTTTTCACTGTAGACTTGCTTAAGAGTGATTAGTAGTGACATGACAGTGTCAATAGGCTACTTTGAAATTGCTTGTGCCAAAGAAATTAATCCATTCCTTTTAAATTTAGCCTCAGACAAGTTCTTAGGACATGGTCAGAAAGCAGCCATTTTTTAAAAACCAAAATATGCTTTTTTCGCAACGGGTTTGCCGTCAGAATGCAAGTATTGTGAAAACCACTGCTAATTCAAAGCCAAAATGGAAAAGGAAAAGACTCACATCAACATTGTCATCACTGGATATGTAGATTCAGGCAAGTCCACCACAACCAGCCACCTGATCTACAAATGTGGTGGAATCAACAAACGAACCATCGAAAAGTTTGAAAAAGAGGCTGCCGAGATGGGAAAAGGCTCCTTCAAGTATGCCTGGGTCTTGGACAAACTGAAAGCTGAGCGTGAGCGTGGTATCACTATTGACATCTCCCTGTGGAAATTTGAGAACAGCAAATACTATGTGACTAGCATTGATGCCCCAGGATACAGAGACTTCATCAAAAACATGATTACAGGCACATCTCAGGCTGACTGTGCTGTCCTGATTGTTGCTGCTGGTGTTGGTGAATTTGAAGCTGGTATCTCCAAGAACGGGCAGACCCGTGAGCATGCCCTTCTGGCTTACACCTTGGGTGTGAAACAGCTAATTGCTGGTGTCAACAAGATGGATTCCATCGAGCCACCCTACAGCCAGAAGAAATACGAGGAAATCGTTAAGGAAGTCGGCACCTGCATTAAGAAAATTGGCTACAACCCTGACACTGTAGCGTTTGGGCCAATTTCTGGTTGGAATGGTGACAACATGCTGGAGCCAAGTGCTAATATGCCTTGTGACGGAAAGTCACTCGCAAAGATGGCAGTGCCAGTGGGACCACATTGCTGGAGGCTTTGGATTGTATCCTGCCACCAACTCATCCAACTGACAAGCCTCTGCGACTGTCCCTCCAGAATGTCTATAAAATTGGTGGTATTGGAACTGTCCCTGTCGGCCGAGTGGAGACTGGTGTTTTAAAACCTGAAGTGGTGGTTACCTTTGCTCCAGTCAATGTCACAACAGAAGTAAAATCTGTTGAAATGCACCATGAAGCTTTGAGTGAAGCTCTTCCTGGTGACAATGTGGGCTTCAATGTAAAAAACGTGTCTGTCAAAGACCTTAGACAAGGCAACGTTGCTGGTGACAGCAAAAATGACCCACCAATGGAGGCTGCTGGCTTCACTGCTCAGGTCATTATCCTGAACCATCCAGGCCAAATTAGTGCAGGCTATGCCCCTGTCCTGGATTGTCACACAGCTCACATAGCATGCAAGTTTGCTGAGCTTAAAGAGAAGATTGATCATCGTTCTGGTAAGAAGCTAGAAGATGGACCTAAATTCTTGAAATCTGGTGATGCAGCCATTGTTGATATGGTTCCTGGCAAGCCCATGTGTGTTGAGAGCTTCTCTGACTATCCTCTATTAGGTTGTTTTGCTGTTCATGACATGAGGCAGACAGTAGCTGTGGGTGTCATCAAAGCTGTGGATAAGAAGGCTGCTGGAGCTGGCAAAGTCACCAAGTCTGCCCAGAAGGCTCAGAAGGCTAAATGAATATTATCCCTAACACCTGCCACCCCAGTCTTAATCAGTGGTGGAAGAACGGTCTCAGAACTGTTTGTCTCAATTGACCATTTAAGTTTAATAGTAAAAGACTGGTTAATAATAACAATGCATCGTAAAACCTTCAGAAGGAAAGGAATGTTTTGTGGACCATTTTTTTGTGTGTGGCAGTTTTAAGTTATTAGTTTTCAAAATCAGTACTTTTTAATGGAAACAACTTGACCAAAAATCTGTCACAGAATTTTGAGACCCATTAAAACAAGTTTA
>PVIH01024481.1:0-22658 GCA_004025045.1 Sigmodon hispidus | reverse complement strand
TATATACCCTAAAGAGGCACATTCACACTCCAAAGGTATTAGCTCAACTATGTTCATAGCAGCATTATTTGTAATAGCAAGAACCTGGAAACAACCTAGATGTCCCTCAACTGAAGAATGGATTAACAAACTGTGGTACATCTACACAATGGAATACTACGCAGCAGTAAGAAAAAATGATATCCTAAAATTCACATGCTTATCATTCTTATCCTCTGTATAGTTATTGTTAACTCTTCCACATTTTAAATTCTTTTTACTGTGTTTTTTTTGATAAATACAAAATAAAGAAGGAAAAAAGAAAAAAAACAAAGAAAAAGAAAAAAAAGAATAAATTTTTAAGATATTTTAGGGTCTGGGGAGATGGCTCAGTGGTTAAGAACATTATATGCTCTTCCAGAGGACCAAAATTCAGTTATCAGCATCCACATGTTTGAATCACAAATGTCTATAACACCAGCTCCAGGGCCTCCAGGGCACCTAGCACACATGTTGTACACAGATTTTTATACAAACAAAACACTCATACACATTAAATAAATATTTTAAGTGGTAAGTAGAACACTGGCAACTCTCTTTAGAGAAGCCCACACCCTTCTTTCATGTGTGCCTTAATTTTTCCCTGAGTGTCCATCCTTCTTTCTTTTTCAATATTTAATATGCCTCCACAAGAACAAACTAACTGCAACTATTGTTAAATTTGAATCTGTGTTTATCAAGTTTCTCCCTTTAAGATATCCTCAATGCTGTATCTCTCTTAAGAAGTTTCCTTCTTTTTTGATTTTTTTATTTTTTATTATGAATAAAGTCATGTTTTTATCCATGTATCCCCTTATTCAAACTTCTTTCCCCCTCCCGCCACTCCCAGTCACTCTCTCTTCTCCCCATCATGTGTCCATCTTTCTATACTTAACAAATTTCAACTTTGCTTCAGAGAAAAAGAGGCTACTGTTTTCTCTTAATGTATTTTTTAATACTTTGATTAATTCAGAATTTAAATACTGAAAGTATTTTCATCCACATTTTTCAAAATGACTAACTTGAAGCTCAAGAAAGAAAACTAGCCTTTATAAGAAAACTAACAGTATAAAACATGAAATTAACAGTAGCAGCCAATGACATATCAGCCCCCATTTCCTCATGCTGCATATGTTCAATGAAGGATTTCTACGCAGCAAGTTGTAGAAGATCATTTAGAATGTTTCTTGTGTTTGAACCAAAAGCAATTTTATTATCACTCTCCTCAAAGCATCCTTGAGTTCTCTGTTTCTCATGCTGTAGATCAAAGGATTCAGCACAGGGGTGACGAATGTGTAAACCACAGAAACTACCTGGCCCCGTTCAGGAGAATAGCTGGAGCTGGGACACAAGTAAATGAGGCTTCCACATCCATACTGCAGGAGAACCACAGTCAGGTGGGAGGAACAGGTAGAGAAGGCTTTGCGCCTACCCTCAGCTGAGCGGATCTTCAAGATGGCATCTACAATGAAGACGTAGGACAGAGTGATGAGGAGGAATGGGTTGGTGAGGACGATGACACTGACCACAAACAGAGTGGCCTCATGGACATGGGTGTCTGCACAGGCCAGTTTCATGACAGGGAGGACATCACAGTAGAACAGGCTGATTTCCTTACTGCTACAGAAAGGCAATCGGAAGATGAGAACAGTCAACTGCATGGCCAAGATGAAACCCAGCAACAGGGACCCCAGGACCAGCTGGATACACAAGTGCCAGCTCATGATGAGGGTGTAACGCAGGGGGTGACAGATGGCCACAAACCGATCATAGGCCATGACGGCCAGCAGAATACAGTCAGCACTGCCCAGGAAGATGAAGAAGAACATCTGGGCACCACAGCCTGCCAGGGAGACCACAGTTCTCTCTGTGGACAGGACGCTGGCCAGAGTCAGGGGAGCAATGGTAGACGAATAGAAGATCTCCAGGTTAGCCAGGTTTGCCAGGAAGAAGTACATAGGGGTGTGGAGACACCGATCGATCCAGATGGTGAGGACGATGGACATGTTTCCTCCGATACTGACCAGGTACATGATGAGAAAGAGCACAAAGATGAGCATCTGCACCTCAGGGAGTTTGGAGAAGGGGCGGAAGTGGAAGAGGACCATCCCAGTCTGGTTTCCCTCTTCCATGTGTTCAGTGCATCCGATCTGCTACTGGCATGGGTGACGCCTCTGAGGACAGACAGAATGCACTTGGAGGATACTTGTCATTATTCTCATAGCTCTGACCATAGCATTTTCTGCTGACCCTGAAGGCCATCACACATTCCCACCTACCTAGGTTTTCCTCTTTATC
Organism: Sigmodon hispidus; assembly: GCA_004025045.1. Lineage (NCBI taxonomy): Eukaryota > Metazoa > Chordata > Mammalia > Rodentia > Cricetidae > Sigmodon > Sigmodon hispidus. The sequence continues at coordinate 20,342 of PVIH01024481.1, read as the reverse complement.
TTCTGCACAGATAATGCTCTCAATCCCTCTTGTGTTGTCTGGGATCCTGTTTCCTAAGGTATTTGCTCAGCCTCCAATATCTAGTGCTGTTGTCCACTTTACTAAGGCAGCCTTACTTCCCATAATGTAAATCAATTGTATCAATGTTATGTTATCCTTCAAATCCTTTTGCCTGCAATCCCAGCATTTAGGAAGCAGAAACAAAAGGATCAGAAATTTAAGCCCGTCTTCAGCTACAGAGTGAGTTTAAGGCCAGCCTGAGCTAAATGAGATGCTGTTTCAAAAACAGTTAAAAAAAATCTCCCTGTCCCCATTTTATAACAAAAATTTACAATTTCCTTTTTTTTGTTTTGTTTTGTTTTGTTTTTTTGGTTGGTTGGCTGTTTGGTTTTACTTTGGTTTTTGGAGACAGGGTTTCTCTGTGAGGCACTGACTGACCTGGAACTCACTCTGTAGACCAGGCTGGCTTCAAACTCACAAAGACCCACTTGCCTTTACCACCTGAGTGCTGAGATTAAATGCCTGTGCCAATGCCACCACCCAGCCCATTTCATATTCTTTATCTCAAGTAATCTATTATATTGAATTTCTCTGATCCTTGAGACCATCTTAGTAAGATTATGAAGGACATCCCAATTTCTGAACCAAACAGGAGTTTTGACATCTATGATGCATTTGAACCTGCTGGAAACTCCTCACTTATAGTTACAGTGACAGTGGCTCATCCTCCTACCTCTCTGGGCATGACTCAGGCAAGGCTTTTTTGGCTACTCACCAGCTGGCCTCAGATCCATGTTCTACCTTCTCATACCCTGTAGAAGTCTCTAAGGACTGCATCAGATGGGCCTCTCACACTCTGTCTTCTTATTGTATTGGATCAAAGAGAAGAACAGGCTGCAGAATGGAAAAGAGCACAAAGAGACAGAACATCCTTCCCTCACGCAGGATGCCATGTCTTCCTCTGGGCTGGTGCTGCATAACAGAACAGTCTAACTCAGAGTCACCTAAAGCAACAGTGAGCCTGACCAGTCCTGATTTCTTGAATAACTGCTCTTCACTCTATTTATTAAACTGCATAGCAAATGGAAAAGAAATGAGAAACTTTTGTCTTAATCTTTCATTGGAGCCTCATGAGGGAAGATGTTTTATCCTGACGCTGCTGACACGAATTATGACAGAAATCCATGAACAGGCGTTATCAGCTTATGCCCACATGTTGCTCTCAACATTTGTAGTAGGCATTGTTTTCAGTGGTAGGTGGACTTAAGTCAAATTGCCACATCTTACATGTACATTGTTCTGAGCTGGGGGCATGAATGAATCATCGCTCTGAGAAATGGGGACCAGCATACAGAAGACAGTACAAGATTAAAGCTATTCATTCATCTTAGCTTGTAAAAGTTAATCACACTGGGAGCCCAAGGCATAGCTAAGGTTGATCATACCGGGTTTTTTCCCAAGGTCAGTTAATTCTAAACAGGTTGAGTACAGGGTGTGTAAGCAGAATGAGCCCATAGTTTTAACGTCTGTTGTCAGCTTGGTTTCTTCCCATTTTGATGAAGTCTCTTTTGCGGATTGTAGAGTTTCTCTGTCACTCTGTCAAGTCACTGTCACATTTCTCCCTTTCCCTTGGTTCTGTGATCACATCTCAGAATGAGTAGTCTATGTGCCATAGCTGGGCATGCCTGCACTTCTACGACATGTCTCTTTTCCCTGTCACTTGAGGCTCAAGGGTAGAAAAAGCTTTTCAGAATCATGGGCTCTGAGTACCTCATCATCCCTCATGGGTTCCTTGAATTTTGTCCTTGTCTCTAATAAATGCAATATTAATTTCTGTCTTTGATAAATTACAGCCTATTGTAATGCACAACTAAAGAATTCTTAAGAGGGGAAAGGTCCAATATTTTAAATTTTTTTAAAAGATTTATTTATTTATTATGTATACAGTGTTCTGTCTGCTTGCATGCCTGCACACCAGAAGAGGGCACCAGATCTCATTATAGATGGCTGTGAACCACCATGTGGTTGCTGGGAATTGAACTCAGGACCTGTGGAAGAACAGCCTCTTAACCTCTGAGCCATCTCTCCAGCCCCTTAAATTTTTTAAAGCTTTCTTATTTATCAATTCTTTTTCTGATGACTGTAACAATAGAAATGAACTTCACTGCAAGTCTGCATAGTTAATAAGTTAGACCTACAGAAATATACACAAACATAAACAAAAGTATGCATATAATCACACATTACTGTCCTATTTTCTGCAGAAGTGAAAATGAACACTATTCTTTTAATAAGATAAACTAAAATTTATATTAATGCAAAATATTTTTAGATTAACAGCTGATTTTTGGATTATAATAAATTTAATAATCTATGTTTTTTAATCATTCCTATATCATAAACCCTTGTCTCAGTTCAGGATATTTTTTTAAAAATCATTGACTGAGTAGCTTAGACCATAGATTTCTATTGCTCACAATCCTCGAGACCAGGAATCTCAAGTTTAAGGTAGCCATAGGTGTGTCACAGTGAGGGCCCTTGCTCTGAATGGCAGATTGCTGCCTTCTCCTTTTGTAGTCTCTTCCTCCTCTAGAGGAGTCTTCATCTCCTCACAGGGCTTTTATGCCACACCCTCATCTAGACTTACTTCCTCCTCAGGCCCCACTAACTAATAGCATCTTATTGCAGAGTTTTACCCCAGCATTTGGACACGGCTGAATGCAGACACTCAGTTCAAAGGCATCTAACTTCCCTTGGCAGACAGAAAAATACTATTGAATACTTTGTTCTCTGAATTAACAACTCAGCACTGCTAGGTGTCAGGAACATCTCCAGAAGAATGTGTCTTTGCTTGTATTTGCTGTGCTCCTGTCTGAGGACATGCCGTGACCTTTGTGCATGTAACAATCATGGAAGACCACTGTTACTTTCCACCAAGGAGAATGGAGAAATAGTGATTCTACTGATTGTAGCTTTTCCTTTAAGTATTTACTATATTTCAGCATTCAACAAGCAAGTTCTTTTATAGTATGACTGCATGCCTGCATTTTAGGTAATGTTGTTCCCTCTTTTTAAAGACTTTGACCTCTGTGCTGCCATCTGAGGATGACTTACCTCTGGACAGGGTTAGAATATGACAGGCATAGTGACAGACCAATCTTCCTCCATACTTTCCAAGAGCATGCTATTTTATATGTACTGAAATGTCTTTCCTGTGAGCAGCAGGGAGAAAACACACGCCCAACCCACCTCTCACTCTGTGCAAGATATAAGATGATACTATTACACTGTTTGCTTCTGGTATTTGGTCTTCATGGTTAAACATAAAGGGGGCAGTTGGTGACCTGTCCAAAAAAGAGAACTGTTGTACCAAACACAAGTCTCATCTCTCCTTTAGTGATGCATTTACCTCTGTGTCCACTTGCAGCCATTTCTCCTTGGCTCCAAGATCCCTAAGGGTAGCAATTGACTTTGCATTTTACTCATACCCACAAATGAAACCAGTTGTCATATTCTATAAACATGTACCCATTCATACATTGGAGACTTACTGATTGACAGCTAAAGTGAGGGCTCTGCAGGTAAAGGCACTTGCCATCAGGACTCATGACCTGAGTGTAATCCCCACATCCCATATGGTGAAAGGTGAAAACCAACTTCCCCAAGATGCACACTTGCACATGAGTACACATACATAATAAGCAAATAAATGTAAACAAAACTATTTTGCATGATATTTTACAGGGATCAGTGATGTCCAATGTTTATGAAAACCATCACCTTCATTTCAGCACCCAGATTCAATATGAATACTCCATTTGTGGGAAGAAAAAAATAATCTATTCTCCACAAGTGTTTTAAAGTGTTAAAGGCATTGAATGAAAACTCTGTGCTGAAAAAGATATCCTAACAAAGTAACCTAAATATAAAGCCAAGTGCATACATATGCAGTATGGTTTCTCTTTTGTAGTATTTGTAGTGTGAGTGTGTGTGTGTGTACATATCCATGTGAAAGCAAGAGCCTGTGGGCATCAGATATTCTGGAACTAGAATTGTGGGCAGTTCTGACCCATCATGTGTCGGCTGGAAACTGAACCTGATTCTTCTGCAAGAGCAGTAATCACCTTTAACTGCTGAGCCAAGACACCCAGTAGCTTCTTTCTTAAAATCAAAACAGAACAAACACTAACACAAGGTAACATCACAGGCATTTTGTTGGGCATGGGTGGGACCAATCATTATATCACTATGACAATCTTCTTGCTTCAGAATCAGGGGTCCTTGTTACACAATATTGACTGAGAAAGGAAAGCTAAGTTACGTACCTAGCCTGAGTCAGTCACAGCACCACTCTGAGAGGAAACTACAAACTCTCAATGGTGTTTTTGAGAGAATTGGGACATTGATATTTCTCCCTGCTTTTCTTTATTTTTATTCTATATATTTAAATATAAAAAAATATTGACTTAAATTTCCATTTAAGATGCCTAAGACTCAAATTATCAGTGAGTTTTATCTGTCACAGGAGGGATGCTCGCATGTGTCTCTACTGGCACACACATTTCTTTCTTGTTTTATTAGAGTGGTTTGACTTGATTTTGTTATAGTTTTCATGTTGAAGTATTTGGGTTATTGTTCTTTTGTTTTTGACAGGGAATAAAGCACAAGTTACCTGGTAACTCAATATGTAGCCCAGGATCGCTTTAATTTTGTGGAGATCCTCAGCCTCCCAAATGCTGGTATTACAGGGACGAAGTACTACATCCAGCTTATTGTTTTAAGACATGTACTGGCTCCAGGATGTGATGGTATACAACTTTAATCATGGCAGTTGAGAGGCAGATGCAGGAGATTATCTGTGAGTTCTAAGGCCAGCCTGGTTTACAGAGTAAGTCCCAGGACAGATGGGTTATATAGAGATCCTATCACCAAGGAGCAGAGTGGGGGGAGGGGGGAGGGAAAACAAGGGAAGGGAAGACAAGACCAAGAGGATGAGGAAGATATATACTGGCCATGTAACTGAGGCTGGTCTTGAACTCAAGATTCTTGCTTATTGGTTGCTGAGATACATGTGTGTACCATACTTCTGGAGTTACAGCATATTTCTATGAATAGATATACATATGTAATCCTACTTTACTATAATTGCTATATAATTTGTCTTTTTCTTTTGGGGTTATCTGCTAGGACACCCAAAATAAGCTTTATACTCTATTATTAAACAGTCCTTAGCCCAGTGATTCTCAACCTATGGGTCACAACCACCCCCTTAGGGGTAGAATGACCCTTTCACAGGGGTCACCTGAGGCCATTGGAAAACAGATATTTACATTACAGTTCAGAACAATAGGGAGATTGCAGTTATGAAGTCACAATGAAAATAATTTGGTGGCTGAGGGTCACCACAACATGAGGAATTGGATTAAAGAGTACAGCATAAGAACGGTTGAGAGCCACTGTCTTAGCACAAAATTATCATTAAATAGATATTTTTATTTTCTTTACTTTTATCATATATGATTTATTTTATTGTTGAAATTTTATTTCAAGTATTCCATTTTTAATACACTTGAGTTATAAAAAATTAAGAAATAAATCTTACTGTTTCTAGCTTCAGGATTCTGAGGATGCTATTTCTCTTTAATACTTTGTGCTTGCTCCTATAATGGCTGCTACCCAACGAAGCCCAGAAACATAGTTGCTCATTATTATTCCTGTCTACATTACACACACACACACACACACACACACACACACACACACACACACACAAAGAAATAAATATAAATAAAAACTTACTCTTGGGGATTTAGTCTTCATCTAAGGCATCAATGAGTGGAAAAAATCTCCCCACATTCACAGTGACAAAATTGGAGAGTCCTCTTTAGCTATAGAAGATTACACCCCAACTTGTCTGTAATCCAACACTAGACAGCCCCTCGCAGGAGATAACAAGGTCAGGAGCATTCATTGGCCCAGAACCAGGGTCTAGAACACACAGCAGCTGAGACAGGGCTCCTCTGTCTCCTTCCTTTCTTCTGCCTGGAGGACCTGGCACCACATCCTCAACCCAAGGCTGGCTGAAACCCAAGCTGTAGTCCTCCTAATGGCTTGGCAACCATGGAGCTGAACCTCTGAGAATCCCCCTGGCTCTGAGGACAGCACACATTGCATATGCTAGATCTTCCCCTTTGTTCCTTCACTAGGGAAGAACATGGGACTTGGAGATTTGTGGAGTTGGAACTCTGGGTTGTTTTTCTTTTCTCACTCTTCATCTCATTTTTGGAGAATTCCCTGCCCAGTTTGATTCCACCAAGCCCCAGGAGGCTACTTGGCTTTCGACTGGACCAGCTCCAATAGGTCTTTGAGCACAAATAGGAATCGTTTGGGGATATGATCTTGTAAACTTATTTAATTGCTACTAGATTTGGCTATATCTTGGTTACGGACTTGCTTTTATTTTCTATGTGTAAAGGAAATTGGCAAGATGGTCGCACCATCTCTGAATTACACAGAAGGCAGAAATGTGGTCCTCTGCCGCCTACTTACTCCCTCTAGTTATCTATCATTTTTCCTATGCCCCTATTATTGTACGTGTGCTGACTTTAATATGTTTTAGGTTGTGTACTGAGAAAATGCCCATTTTTAAATACTTCATGGAGAAAAATGTATTCATTCCTTGGCAGGTAACACCAACCTTCAGTCATCTTCCAGCCTATCTTCTAGAGTTGGACACCAAGGAATTCAGAAGTGACAGTGACCAATGCATTATTTTCACCCAGGTTTCTCTCTTTAAATTCTCCACTGGTTCAATGTATGGTTCTGGATCACCCCGCCATTGCAACCATCTCTTCCCAAAATGAACATCAAACCACAGTAAACACAGTATACAAGTAGCGGTTATGTCTCTAAAACCCAATAGGGGCTAACCAGTATTTCTGCCAATTCTTAGGACCTTGATTAAAACTCACATCTCACATCTTTAGGAAGAATAAGTCAAGATGCTCTTGGACCTGCTCTGTGGTCCAAAGATCAGTTTCCTTACTAAGAACAGAGACAGAGACTAGTGAGCACTAAAAGCCCATGCAGTGGCTCAGTGGGTAAAAGCCGATGATCTGACTTTGATGCCCAAAATCTACAATTCTAAATACAGTGGCTTGGAGATAGGGGGAGAGACAGGAAAATCACCCAGAAGCAACCTGGGGTGTGCAGAGCAATAGAAGCAAAAGATACTCTGCCTTGACAAGGTGCAAAAGAAATGGACTTCCAAAAGTTGTCCTCTGACTTCCACATACACACCATGGCATTAATATCTACTGGCTTTTATGCACACAAATCACACACATGAGCACATGTGCATGTGTGTACATGCATGAGTGCATGCATGCACACACATACTGATGTTGATGCTTTATAAAATATTTTAAGACTAGTGAGTACTAAATTTCACAACAAAAACAATATATTATATTATTGGATTTTTGATATTTTTTCTTAATTATCAGTGTGTGTGAGTAGTGTATGTGTGCATGTATGAGTGCAAACACAAATGAGATGGTACAAATGTGGACATGAAAAGAAAACTTTTGAGAGTCTGTTCTCTCCTTTCCAGGGTGGGTTTCAGGGATCTGAGATCCTCAGGCTGACTTAACAAGCACATTACTGGCTCAGCCATCTGATTGGTACATACTATTCTCTTTAGAAACTTTCTAGTTCCCAGAGGAAACTTGGGAACCAATCAAACCAATGTGTCATTCTATCTACTGCTGTTTTCCAAGTCTTATTTATTATCATACAACCTTTCTCTGAGTATCAGAGAAAAATATTTTCTTTATGTTGAGATAATACATGATAAAGAAAAAATTTTCTTATAACCAAATTCTTTTGTGAAACTTCTAAAGTATGTATTGTAAGTCTTTATTTAACAGTGAGTTAGTCCTTCCCCATCTTGGCCATGGAATTTATTTTTCCATGTCATATAAGGGAAGTTACCTTATTTAGGATTTTAAGGAATATAAATCTGAATTGTAACCAGAGAATATACAATGCAATAATTACTCATGGTATCTCAGAACCATTTGAGAATTCTGAAATCTTAGTGCCACTAGAATGTTGCAGAATGACCACCTTAGCTTTAATCTATCTTTAAAAAAAAAATGAAAGGATTGGGATATAGCTCCTTTGGTAGAACACTTGTCTAGCATGCCCTAAACCCTGGGTCCCCAGCATCACATAAAATTGCTTATATCTGTAATTCCATGACTCCACCAAGGAGATGGAGGCAGGAGGATCAGAAGTTTCAGGTAACCCTCAGCTACTTAAAGAATTCAAGAACAGTCTAAGGTACATAAGTTCTTATAGTTGGTATTACTCACTGGCAACTGATTATATAAAAAGATTAATATTTATTAAGGGGTTTATATAAAACACTCACTGATACAAGAGATTGAACGCACAGTTCATGGAAAACTGAACTGAGCCACATGGCAGAAGCTGGTCTGGTCCTTTCTCCAAGAGCCTGAGGGAGCAAAAGAAAGAAAGATTGTATGCGCCAGGTCTTAAAGTGATCTGGCCACGCCTTGTACATGTGTCCTCAAGGCCCAAAGGCCACACCTCTATGTTGAGGTGATATTGCTTGATTCCCACTACAAGTTCTGTTTTAGAAAAATACAAATAAATTTTTGGAAAATCAAGTACTGAATCTCATTTTTAAGGGAAAATAAAATCAAAAGAGTCCCTGACTGCCTGAAATTGAATTCTGCAGTAAAAAAGACTTTTGTTTTCTATAATATCACTTTCTGCTGACTTCACAAACATCACTTTTTAAAAATAATTTTTAAGCTTTAAAACAAAAAAGAGACACATAGCAATGAAGACTAGGAGTAGAATTTCCAACAATTTCTGAAACATGGAGATCATTCTCCTCTTAGATTCTCACCTTCTGTGCAGTTCACATGTATAAAAATAAGCCTTGATTGACTCTGCATAGAAACACTCAATGTGGTTGCTGGACAGATGGCTCAGAGGTTAAGAGCGTTGACTGTTCTTCCAGAGATTCTGAGTTCAATTCCCAGCAACCACGTGGAGGCTCACAACCATCTATAATGATATCTGGTACCCTCTTCTATATACTGTATACATAATAAATAAATAAATATTTTTTAAAAAATAAAGAAAGAAACACTCTTGTGTTCTGAACAGTAAAAAATCTGACAATTTGAGGCTACAGAGGTGAGTCAGAAGTTAAGAGTATTTACTGCTCTTTCAAAGAACCTGGTCCAGTTGCTACATGATGGTTTCCAATGATCTGTAACTCCAGTCCCAAGGAAACTGTCACCACTTCTGACCTTTGCAAGCACCAATCACACATGAAGTACACATACATTCATTCAGGAAAAATACACGGGCACATAAATAAAAATAAATAAATCTAATAATTCTTGCAATTTCTTTCTTCCACAAAAGCATTCTCAATCTCTGTTTTTCAAGCTGTAGATCAGGGGGATTCAACAGAAGGGTGATGTTATAAACCACAGAAATCACCTGGCCCTTTCCTGGAGAGTTACTGATCAAATCCAACATCATGAAATTGGTGCATCAGCACTGGAAAAGGACTACATACTGGTGGGAGGATGGTGGAAGAGTGTGCCTCCCTTGCAGATAGATACCAAGGTGGCAAACAAGACAATGACACATAAACATGAAGAGATGGAGATGGCTAGTGAGGACAGCAACATCATCCTTATAATTTCATGTTTACAAATATCTATTTATATTTTGTTTTTATTTGGAAAACTTTACTGCATCAATTTGCTCAAGACTTCAAATAAGGAAACCCCAGTTCACAGGAGTAAATTGGCTTGCCACAGTTTGCACAACTGTTCATTCATTGACCTGGAATTTTATTCTAAGATTGTTGACTTTATCACATCTTCTTATACCAAACACAAAGAGATGCCAATGAGAGCCTGTCTAATGCCCTTCTAAAGCCTGCCTGAAATTTTCATTTTAAAATTCTAGTTTTCATGCTCCTCTCAGAAGCTAAAGGTTATGAAATAAAAAGGTTTGGGATACCACCTTTTGAGTTGTTGGTGAAGGGCGAGTGTAGTAAGACAGGCCCATAGGATTGAGGAAATTGGCTCAAACCAGTTGCCAAGGCATGCACATAGTGTACTTCCTTATGAGCCAACCTGAGGGCCTAGCAACTGCTGCCATCCAACACTCTTGATTATACCAGTTTATAAGGGTGACCACATGATGTCACCAGATCAGGATGCAGCTTGGTTGCTGGGATGGGGGTGTATAAGGCTCTCCCCACTGCTGAAGAAAGGAGTTAGCCCTTTGCTTTTCAACTGACTCCCAGGACCTGTGTCGCAGGCTCTGTGCCTTCTCATCCCCTCCCCCAAGGGAACTATTAAGACTCAGCAATATGGGAGGATCTCAGAGACCTCCAAGACAACACAACTTATTGCACTGTTCTTGTTTGCCACCAGGACTTGAGGGTGAGGCACTATAGCTTGAAGACACCACGAGCTTTGGTCACAGGACTTGGAGAAATCACACTGGTTTTTTCCCTGAAATCTTTTTCCCTGATGGCTGGCATCAGGGTACTGGAAGGTGATAGCCAAACATTTGGGAAGATAAAAGTCATCACATATCTGTGAATCCTGAGGCTTTAATAACAACAAGCCAGGCAAGATATGTGCACATGTGCAATAATGGCATGAAACTTATATGTGTAGCCAACTTCTTTTTCATTAGACTTGAGACTCAGTCCACAGGATGAAACTCAAGCCTGGTACTGTAAATCTTGCCAAGAATCCCTGGCCAGGGAGCTCATAGGCCATATGAGAGCTCATATACCTACTGCTATAATTTTAGTAAATGGACATAGTATCAAACTACCTTTTAAATACTTTTCTCTATATGCATGGGTCATCTGAAAAGTTTCTTTGTGTAGTGCATGGCAGTTAATACAGAAACTCACAACTGATCAAAATTCACAAGTATGTGGATGAAGTGCTCCAAACGGGACATCTACATCACACAACCTCTCCCCAGGTCTCAGGGAACATCACAGAACAGGGGCAGAAAGGCTGTTAAGAGCCAGACGTCTGGTGAAATAGAGTCTTCACTATACTCTGTACCCTGAATTCACAGCAACTGTAGTTGCCTACACAAGATCAAGCCAGTCAACATTGCAACATGGATAGGAGAGGGGCTCAAGATCCTGAACCCTTGGCTGAAGAACTATTGACAGTTGATGGCTTGGGGGGGGTCATTTTTCTTAGGGTTGTGGTCCCTGATAGGTTAACCGTGCTTCTGTGGATGCACATACAGACAGCACTAGACTCCTTGAGTCAGTTAAGAGAGGAAGAAAAAAAGAAGACATGAGGAACATGTGTGGAACAAAGAGGAGAAGGGGAACAGAGAGTGAATAAAATCAAAATAAACTATATATGTATTATGTCTCAGAGTAGATAAAATATATTTAAATTATATAAATAAATATTTAGTTTCCATAAATAACTGTCTTTTAAAAACTAATTAGCAGCAGAGCCATTTCCTTCACATAGTTAATACCACCACAAGTCACTCCAGCAGGCAGTTTTATTTCTGAATTTAGAATAAATTAAATTAGAAAATGTCATTATTTCACACTGTTCAAATGTAATCCCATTAAAATTCCATTATGAAACTGGAGCATGGCAATGATATGTAATTAAGGAAATGAAAACTGATCATATGCAAATCTTGCATGGTGAATGTAAAACATCTTGGCTCATTATTGTGGCAGAGTATATATGTTCCAACATTTGGGCAGAAATTGTAGCCTGGAGCTTTCTTTTCTCTATTGCCACAGTTATTTTTTGTAGAATTGTTTGTGGAACACTTCCTGACAGAGATGTTATCACAATCAGCTTTAGTAATTCAGACTTATTTTTCTAAAATCTATTTAGGAAACATTTCACTAATCGTGAACTATAGTTGAACTGTCCTTAGTGACCCCCTCAGCCTGTGCTGAAAATTAATCCTAGAAAATTAACTTGTCTTAAAGGCATTGGCTCTGGGACAAGATGGTGCTGCCACTTACCAGATGTAAGATGTTGGAAGAATTATTTAACCTGTACATATCATGATTCTTTACAAGTAACATGAGGGTGATTTTGTGATGATCAAATAAGTTAGCACTTACTAAGTAGCTGAGATATTACCAGGTTCATACATAAATGCCCAATGAATAATAGCTAATGTTATATATGTTGTTATGTTATTACAAATGTAGTATTCTCCCTTGAAAATTGTGGGAAAGGATCTTTTTAAATCTGTTATGCCGGAAAAGGAAAATTATTTGATGTCTCCATTTAATTGTTTGCTGCTAGGTGAATACTGGTGTCCACAAATTTAACTATAGTCTATTGTTTCCACTGACTATTAGGAAACCCAGAGACATGTAGGAGGACACTCTCAAATCTGCAGAAGTGTATTTTTAAATAGCAGCAGCCTTAATACTGCATTCTTTAAAATCCTGCTTGAATTTTCTTTTTAAACTCAATCCTTTTGATTTTGTTATTTTATCTTTTATAGAAGTATTTTTAAGTTGCTTCAAATCTTATTTAAAAAGCTATTAAGGATATAGTACCCTTAAATATGCTTCATTAATTTCAACAAATAACATGGCCAGTGATAAAGTATTCATTAGATCTCCTCTTTATTGGGGCTAATGAAAACAGTTGTATGACCCTGGGCATCTTGATGTCTCTTTACCTGGCCACAGACCCAGGAATTCTTGCCATTGGATTTTTGTATTGTTCTTCTCTGTTCTCCTGATTTGTGTTGTAGCATCAGAAAAGAAATAAAGGGTTTGCTATCATCTATTATAATGTATTTGCAAAAGAGAAGGATGTGGTAAGGACTGGAGAGTTGGCTCAGAGGTTAAGGACATTTGTTGCTCTTACAGAGGACCTCAGTTCAGATCCTAATACCCATGTCAGGGGCCCATAACTGCCTGTAAGTACACTCCAGGGGCTCCAATACCCTCTTCTGGCCTCTGAGAGCACATACACTCATGTAGCATATACACACATACACATAAATGTTAAATATATAACACACATAAAAATTTTAAAAAGACAGTATGGTTTATTTACCATTTGTGTGTGTGTGTGTGTGTGTGTGTGTGTGTGTATCTGTGGTGTACTATGCACATGTGCGCAGGTGTTAACACCCATGCATATACTCTAAGGCCAGAGGATGACATCAATTGTCCTGTTCTACAACCCTTCACCTTGTTCCTTTGAGACCACAACTTTCTATGAACCTGAAGCTGGGATACCAGCCTGCAAGGCCCAGTGATCTACCTATCTGCCCCTCCCTCACCCTCACAAGCGTGGAACTGCAGGCACACATAGCCATGCCTGGCTTTATATGTGGGTACTCAGGATTTATACACAGATTCCCATGGCTGCACACCAAGCACTTTTGCCCATTGATCCATCTTCCATGTCACCTTTTTCTTCTTAAAATACCTTGAAAGTATCATTTTGTATTTCCAATCTCCCATATAGCCTTCTCCATCAGCCTCCTGAGCTTAAGTTATTTTCTCGCCTCAGCCTCCCAAGCACTGTGATTAACGGCAAGAGTCATTTTGCCTGACTCCAAAGATTATATAGGTGGATGATGGATGGATGGATGGAGGATAGATAGATAGATAGATAGATAGATATTATTACTGTGTGCTTTTAACATAAAGAAAAGATTAGAGTTTGGAGAGAAGACTCAGCAGCTAAGGGCCACTTGTTGCTCTTACAGAGGACCTTGTTCCCACTCCCAGCACCCACATGGTGGCTCACAAACATCTGTAACTCCAAGCCCAGGAGATCTGACCTTGAGCATCAGGCACACACATGGGTGTACATACATCCATATAGACAAACCATCCAAACACATAAAATAATTAAACCAAGGAAAGACTAGGACCCAACTTTGCTGGACCCCAAAGACTAAGCCCTTACTATGTCCTCAGCAACATGCAAGAAAAAAATGCCTCAAAAATTTCTTCTGCCTCAAAAAAAGTTTGAGATTTATTGCAGGGTTAATATCATGACATATTAAACTAAATTTTATAAAAAAGAGAAGTATGATTTAGTTTTTTTTAATGATCACTATCAGATAGAATATCAAGATGGCATTAAGGATGCTGGGGATGTCCTGAGACTCTTAAATTTGAAAAGCAAAGTCGAAGCAGCATTCGTGTATGTAGATGCATTGGTGTCTACAAGACTTTAAAAATATGACAAAATGACAGCCATCCATAACCTGATGTCACAACTCTACTCATTCATTTCCAGTCAACTGAGGACTTAGAAGTAGGGGATGGTGATGAGCACGTCACAGACCGAGGTACTGGTGACACAACTATGCCATTGTCACTGTTTACTATGAGCTTCCTTCCCATCAGTCCCGCCTTGTTTGCTGAATAATTTTCCGAGAAAGAAATGTTTCTGGCTTCCTGAGGCAGAACATTCTTGCCAAAAGTCTTTTTATTGCACCAGTCACCTCTTGGTTCCTTATGCTGTAGATTAAGGGATTCAGCAATGGGGAGAAAAAAGTATAGACAACAGATACTGCCCGGCCTTCCTCTGGGGTGTAGCTGGAGCTTGGGCGAAGGTAAATGAGGGTGCAACACCCATACTGCAGGATAACTACTAGGAGGTGTGAGGAGCAGGTGGAGAAGGCCCGATGCTTCCCCTCTGCTGACTTCATCCTCAGGATGGTTGCCACAATGCATCCATAGGAGAGGCAGATAAGGAGAAAGGGAATGGCCACAGCAGCCACGCTAATGGCAAAGAGGGCTGCCTGGTGTATGTGTGTGTCTGCACAGGCCAAGCGCATGACTGCAGGCATGTCACAGAAGAAGTGGTATATCTCATTGTGGCCACAGAATGGAAGGTGACAGATCAGAATGGTCAGAGGCAATGACAACAGAAATCCCAACCCCAGAGAACCTAAAGTCATCTGCCCACACAGCTGCCAACTCATAATGAGGCTATAATGCAATGGATGACAGATGGCCACATACCTGTCATAGGCCATGATGGCAAGCAGAACACAATCAGATCCTCCTGGCAGGATGAAGAAGAACATCTGGGCCCCACAGCTTGGCAGAG
This sequence comes from Sigmodon hispidus, assembly GCA_004025045.1. Classification (NCBI taxonomy): domain Eukaryota; kingdom Metazoa; phylum Chordata; class Mammalia; order Rodentia; family Cricetidae; genus Sigmodon; species Sigmodon hispidus. Next base: position 5,172 of record PVIH01024481.1, on the reverse strand, counting down.
AGATAAGCATCTTCCCCATGGAGAAGACACTAGCCAGAGTCAATGGAGCAATGTTAGTGGAATAGCCAAGCTCTAATGTGGCCAACACAAAAAGGAAGAAGTACATTGGGGTATGGAGGGAGTGATCCTGCCAGATGGTGAGCCCAATGGTGAGGTTTCCAATGAGACTTCCTAGATACAGCAGCAAGAAGCCCACAAACACCAAGGAAGCTACTGTGGAGTTGGTTGAAAAGGGGCGGAAGTGGAAGTATACCACTCCTGTCTGATTTTCCTCCTCCATTAGACCTGGTACAAGGAAAGAAGTTAAGGATAAAGTTACTGTCCAATGTCACTGAGACATAGTCTACAGTCAACAAATACTTATCCTCAGGTCTTCCTTTGGCTTTCAACCCCTATTATCCCTGTGACTTTGGAGAAATACAGACTCCAGCATTCTCACTGTAAAATTCAGAAATGTATAACACCTACCTCACAGTGCTGGTCAAAAAATAAATGAGACCTCAAGTCTGCAAGCATAGGGACCAATGCCAGACATGCATGAGGCTCTCAGTCTATGCTTCCTTGTTATTTCCAGTCTGGCCTTGATCACAATCTGTCTTCGGAAGCGAAGCTTTCTCACAAGGCTCATTCATGCCTCTTTATTTCAGTTCCATTCACCAGAAGAACAGCTCATGTGTACAGGTAGCTACGGATGCATGCAATTCCCACACCAAGCTTAAAAGGCAAGCTGCACCAGGCTGCCCTTTACCCATGTTGCAAATGCAGGTGTTCAAAGCCTAGAGAAATTAAATAGACCACATTGTCACCCTCAATAGTTCTTTAACTTGGAAGTTTATTACTTTTTTCTTAAATCTTCAACAATCAAGTTTCATAGCTGTGCTGTGCCAAATATCAGACTTACTAGTGTGCATCTTCTCTCATATTTCTTTATCCATGTGTTGATGGCATCTACTTTACAAAGGATTCCCAACCTCCTTAGACAGGGCTCATCCACCCCAGTATCATAGACCCAGTGTACTCTTTTTTAAATGCTTTGTAAGCTGTGTTGCTCAATTTTGAGAATTTAAAAAAAAATAACTTCTTATTCTTACATTATCATATGCAATTATTAAATCCTGATTCACAAGACATTTTTTTTTACATGAAAATGAAAGACTCTTCAGAGGTGTAACTCCAGGAAATAACTTCTTAAAAAATCTCCACTGCCCTGGTCACCAGCCATGCATGTCTTTATTGACACTTCAATGTTTCTGAACTTGAGTTTGCTGTGATCAGGACTTGAAAACTCTTGTAAGCATTTCCGTGTGATTGTGGTTAAACTGGCCAAAGGTAGCTGCCAGAGTGGTCTTTCCCTTTATGTTTGCGAAGGAAAGCCAGGCTAAGAACACTATTGTTCTCAAAGAGAGTTAAAAAAAAAAAAAACAACCCTCAGCTTTAGTTTGTGTTAGTTCCATAAACAACTAAGCCAAGCATCAATACGGTGATTGGCTTTTCTCTGTTTTTATGGCGGTCAGGCTCTGAAGGAGGAATCATTTCCTTTAAAGTATGACCTCCAGCAGACAGCTTGTCCTCATGCAGCCGATGCTGACTGGACTCACTTGGCTATAAAAGGGAAAGGGAACATAAATATGACAGGAGAATGGGGCAATAAGTGAAGAAGAGTTGGGGTGTATATAATCGAGATGTGTTGTATATATGCAAGAAACTCTCAAAGAATAAAGAGCAATATTTGTAGATAAATAGTGACCCTCCATACTGGGAACTGTGTAGAGGAATTAATACTTGCAAGCTAGTTGTAGAAAAGCAGAAGGCTCAAAGATTTCGGGGGAAAATGTTGCTTTATAAGTTTATCAGCTTATAAAGAATTAGGTATCATCATGATAATTTTCAAACAAAATTTGTTTTCATTGTGACTAGAAAAAATAATTTGATATCTGAAAATGTTCTATTGTGTCAAAATATTGACAATTTTCTAAGCTGTCAATGCTCCCATATGTGCTCATTATACCATCTTTACTGAGTGTGGGTTAAAGATAGCCCAAACAAAAAATTCATATTCTTAATGCAAAGTATTCATTCTATTCCAGGAATCTGAACTTAAAAATGAATCTAAAACAACAATGAGAGTTTCATTTTAATAGAGAATAATGTAAACAATCTAATATAGAATACTATATTAATCTGATGCAATATAATTGCTTGAAATTGTATTTTAAAGTTGATGCATTTGTTACATAATAGCAAATAAAACACAAGAGTGATTTCCAGTGTCTACAGAATCCAGATTTTAAGTTATAAGCCATTTTGTTCTGTTTTATAATATTTTATGTTTTTAGTAAATAGTGATACTCCACTTAATTAATTATGAATACAACATAGTTTTAAAAAAGAAAAAAGATCCAAACAGCTGTTTCACACTCTGTGCCTGGTCAACACAGCCCTCACTCCATTCCTTTTCTCTTGAGTAGTCTGTGTACATGTTGGTCTCCCTGTCTGTATACTATGTATGAACTTCTAGCTTCCTCAAGGACAGCTTTTCTTTGTCCTTATACCTACGCACATACAGTTTGTATACAATAAATAAAATGCAGCTGTCTCTTAATAGCTATGCCAGTAGCTAATATGAGCTGAGCACCTGCTGATGTTCCATGTATTGAGAAGTGACTAGTGTTCATTGGGTGCCCGGCACTAGTCTAAGTATTTTCTATTAGTTCACTTGTTTATTCTTCATAGTAAACTGACAAAGGAGATGCTGTTATCCTCTCCTTACAGATAGACACAAACTCCAGCCTAACTCCAGCCAAGAGGCTGCAGGCTATGTACGCTTACCCACTGTTCTGTGTGCCAGAGCCACATCCTCCCATCTGTCCCCTTTGGGGCTTCAGCTGTACATACGTGGACTTGTAGAAAAATAATGATTTGCTACATTTATGTAGAGAATGAAAATATGTCACCTACCAGTTAAAAGCAAGAAATGTTTTTTGTAAGTGTACCTACTATGAAAACATGTCTTAATATGTGATAAGAGAAATAAAAACCTTGGTTGTTGTCATTTTATTGCTCAGTTGAAAGGGGAAGAAAAACAGAGACAGAATCCATTTTCACAAAAACTCTCTTTTAAACAAAAGGTAAAGCTTACCTCAATCTGATTTTTTTTAAAAAAAAATCACTACAATATTAAGTTATCAGATGGCTTTTCAAGCATTTCCTGCACCTCCCTCCAAGCCTTGGACGTATCTCATGTTGGAGACTAAATAAACAGAGTTCCTGGAGGCTCTGGCGATGTCTCTGGGGTATGGTGCAGACCAATGTTACCCTCACTGAGTGTCTTCTGGGGAATCCCCAATGAGTTCATTTATTCAGCAGTTATCTACTGAGTTCATACCAGCTTTATGTTTCTTGCACTGTTTTTGGGCATAGAGATACAAAAGGAAAAAAAATCCTTGATGAAGGTTGTACTCTAGTGAGAGAGTAGATGATAAAAAATAAGTAAACAATATAGTAATAGGTAACGTTTACTATATGAAAAATAAATCAGGGCAATTATATATATATATACATACACACATATAATATATATATATTTAAAATGACCCACAACAAGAGCATCTTGAGAAAGAAGACTACTCTTGCAGTGGTTTAAGAAAGGAAATGGTTAGTGTTTAATGAGCCTCAGGAAGTGGAAAGGGGAATGGAGAATTGCAAACAACTAGGAGAGATGAAAGAGAAGGTTGCAGCAGAGCCTGCAGGATGTTCAAGGCTCTAGCTATGCCAGGACTGCAATGTAAGTGTCGTGGAAATTACTGGAAACTACTATTTTAAGTAGAGCAATGTCTAGCCTTTCTGTTAGAACTCCATACTTGATCATGGTGCAAAGAAGAGAGTTGGAAGTGAGGTGACAGCCAGGCTAGGGATGTTGATGAATAGATAGCATCCTTGCTTAGCATCCACAAAGCTCTAGTTCAGTCCCAGACATGATGACACACTCCTGTGATAATAGCATTTAGGAAGTGGGGGCAGGAAGACCAGAAGCTCAAGGTCATCCTCAAGGCTAGCCAGGGCTATATGAAATTGTCTCAAAAAAAAAAAAAAAAAGATCAGTAAGACAGCTTGGCAAGTAAAGGCACTTGCTTCTAAACCTGAATTCAATCCCCAGAATCCATATGTGTTCTCTGAATGTCATGTCACACACACAACCACCCCCACACACACACACACACACACTCATGGATAAATGTAGTGAGAATATTTTTTGTATTATTTTATAAATAAAAAAGCTTTTTGGCCTGTGTAGAGCACCATAAAAGTGGGTGGAAGAGGGGCTGGAGAGATGGCTCAGCGGTTAAGAGCACCATCTGCTCTTCCAGAGGACCCGGGTTCGATTCCCAGCACCCACATGGCAGCTAACAACTGTCTATAGTTCCAGTTCCAGGCAAACACCAAGGCAAATAAATAAATAAATAAAGTTTAAAAAAAAAGTGGGTGGAAGAATCAAAAAAGACAAATGAAAAGAGGATAGAGGCAAGCAGACTTCAACCAGCCTCCATAAAAACAATATATAAGACCCAAATAAACTGAGGACCATTAGGCCACATGGCCAAAAAAATTAATAAAAATACATTAAATTAAGATTAAAAAGCTAACTAATAATATGCCAAGATATAAGCCAAACAATATAAAATTAATATAAGCATCTAAGTCATCTTTAAGGGGTAAAAGCCGCCTCAGGCAAATCCAAACATCTGGCCCCAAATGGGGTCAGAAGTCATTTACAACAGATGACGCCCAACGTGGGGCACAAACACCCACATAAAGTCTAAAATATCTTTAAAAAAAAAAATTCTACAGCATAAAAGCAAAGCCAAAACCAACTTTTAAATCATATATCTAAATTAAGTCACAATACAAAAACAATGCAATGTTGAGGGTTAAATTTAAAAATGACAAGTTTCCATACATCTCACAAAAAAACTCGACATAAGTATAATTAATTTAAAGTTTCTATTTATATTAAACAAAAAAGGAAAGTCAAAAACAATTTTTTGATAAGAACATTTCTTAAGTCCACTCTGTTTGCTGACAATGAACAAAAACACAACAAACACCTCCACCATATTAAAAAGCTGCCAAAAAAAAAAAAAAAAAAAAAAAAAAAAAAAAAAAAAAAAAAAA
>PVIH01024480.1:9713-22760 GCA_004025045.1 Sigmodon hispidus | reverse complement strand
TATTTCAGCTTTTATTTCAGCTTTTAGTTCCTGGCATGTTTCTTTCATAGATTTGTTCATCTCTTCCAATTTTTTGTTTGTATTTTCTTCTATTTCTTTAAGACTTTTTTTCATATCTTCTTTGAGAGCTTCGATGATCATCAAAAAGGAATTTTTGGTGTTGCTTCCTTCTGTTTCCTCTTCATTGCTCAGTTCAGGTCTTGTATTTGTAAGATCGCCACTCTCTTCTGGATTTACTATGTTGCCCTTTGTATTATTATGTAATTTCTTGCACTGACATTTGCCCATGGCTTCAGTGGTTCACGATTAGATGGGTCCTGGTCAGTTGTGGCACTTGGGTTTGTGTGTCTCCTGTTGCCTCTCTGGTCAGGGTTTGATTCTGTCTTTCAAAGACCCCTGCAGTTGTTGGTTCGCTCAGTTCGAGGTCGTAGTGGGGAGCCGTGCAGATTCCCTCAGCAGGAGCTGTGGGTGTGGCCAGGGGCAGAGTTCAGCTGCCCCTGCTCCAGAGTGCGCTGTGACTCTGCAGAGAGCCCCCAGTCCCGAGAGCAGAACCGGAAGCAATGGGAGCTCAACTCTCCCTCCCAGGCCAGGATACAGGCGCTGAGGCCTGCCGAACCCTCCTCACCTCTGGTCAGGGTTCGAATCTACCTCTCAGAGACCCCTGCAGTTGGTTCGCTCAGTTTGCTCAGTTCGAGGTCGTAGTGGCGAGCCGTGCAGATTCCCTCAGCAGGAGCTCTGGTCAGGGTTCGAATCTGCCCCTCAGAGACCCCTGCAGTTGGTTCGCTCAGTTCGCTCAGTTCGAGGCCATAGTCGGACCCTATTTTTCTAAAGAATATTTTGATGAAACAAAATTTATGATTGAAAACCATTTTGCAAAGTTGGATTCCTAACCAATTCTTTTTTCTTTTTCACTGTGACACTTCAAAAAATAATGGTCATTTTGAACTTTATGGGGTCCTATCATCTTTCTCCTCTTCCTATTTATTTCTACTTATACTTACAAGTAATTTAAATAATGGGTAAATTTCAATAATCAACACATAAATTAATTTATTAACAATATTTTTATAACTAAGAAATAAGCCTTGAGGATAATAGAACTAAGCATCTCTTAAAATCATGTGCATATTTAATAGAGTTTCGCTAACATAAATGTGAGGACTACCAGTGGGAGCAGCAACCAGTCATATACAAACATTATGCTCAGTGTTCATTACCTTGTTGCTTTGTACATATTAACACAGGAAACAAGTTTTTGGTTGTTTTAACCTCTCAACAACCAATAAAAACAAGCATTGTTGTAACTCTTACGTTAGAAATAAAGATGTAGAGACATGTTAAGTGATTTCTCAATGTCACATACAAACTCAACAATATTATTGATTATGACAGAGATGAACTAATGTCTTTGAAACTCACACCGATGTCCAGAGCGGAATCACAGGTGAGTAGATCCCAGTTTTTGGGCTGCCCATCTGGAGAATCTCTCTTCAGGGTCACACCCAAGGTTCTGATCTCAGATTCTTGCTAGCAGACAGGCCCTAGGCCATAGCTGTGTGGGGCCTGCCCCAGTGACCCCTAACAGAAGGGACCTCCCATGGCCTGTCCCTGCCTCCAGGGCAAATTGCATCATCAGAGACAGACTGAAGATTGTGAAATTCAGACCCATGTCCAGAGCAGAGTCAGAGATTGTGCTGACCTCTTGCTCAGAGGAGACAGGAGACACACAAGCCCTCTAGCCACAACTGACCAGGAGCTGACTAAGTGTGGACCACTTAAGCCATGGGCAGATGCCAGGGCAAGAAAACATATAACAATGTAAAGAACAACAAGGCAATATCAGAAGAAACTGGTGTTTCTACAACACCAAGACTTGAAAAAAGCAATGAAGAAGAAATAGAAGGATATAACAGCAAAAACACCTTTATGGAGATTATTGAAGCCTTAAAAGAGGATATAAAAAATTCCTTTAAAGAAATAGAAGAAAATACAAACCAAAAATTAGAAGAGATTAACAAATGCTTGAAAGAAAACTAAGCAAAGAAAAACCAAAAAAATGAAAGAAACATTCCAGGAACTAAACTGAAATAGAATCAATAAAAAGGCACAAAATGAAGCAGATGTGAAAATGGAAAATCTGAAAAAAAAATGAGCTGGAACTGCAGATACAAGCATAAGCAACAGAATCCAAGGGATGGAAGAGATAATCTCTGGAGTGGAAGACTCAATAACAGAAATGGATACATCAGTCAAAGAAAACACAAAAATAAAAAAAGCCATAATACAAAATGTTCAGAAAATTTGGGACACCATGAAAAGACCTAACCTGAGAATAATAGGAATAAAAGAAAGATAAGAATACCTATGAACACCTGATCTTTGACAAAGAGGCCAAAAATATTCAATGGAAAAAGGATAGTATATTTAACAAAAGGTGTTGTCATAGCTGGATGGCAATGTGTAGAAAAATGCAAATACATCCAAGCCTATCACCCTGTAAAACACTCAAATCCAAGTGGATCAAAGACAACAACATAAACACAGCTACACTGAACTTAATAGAAAAGTAAGTGGGCAATATCCTCCAACACACTGGCAAGGTGACCACTTCCTAATTATAACACCAGTAGCACAGACACTAAGAACAACAATCAATAAGTGCTTATGTAAAGCCAAGGACACAGTCAATAAGAAAATGAGAGCCTACAGAATGAAAAAATATTTTCACCAACCCTACAAGTGACAGAGGACTGATCACTAAAACATATGGAGAACTCAAGAAACTAGAGCCCCAAAAACCTTGAATATTCCAATCTAAAAATCATGCTACAAAAATAAAAAAAAGAAATTCTCAGCAGAAGTATTAAAAACGGCTGACAGGCACTTGAAAAAATGCTTAACATATTTAGCCATCAGAGAAATGCAAATCAGAACAGCTTTGAGATACCACCTTACAACTGACAGAATGGTTAAGATTAAAGACACAGATGACAGCCTATGCTGGAGATGTTGAGGAGCCAGGGGAACATTCCTCCATTGTTAGTGCGAGTGTAAGCTTGTTTAACCACTCTGGAATGCAATATGGTGATTTCTGATAAAGCTGGGAATCAATCTCCCCAGGGATCCATAATACCACTACAGGGCATATAACCTAAAGATGCATATTTGCACTCCAAAGGTATTAGCTCAACTATGGTAATAACAGAATTATTTGTAATAGCAAGAACATGGAAACAATCTAGATTCCCCTCAACTGATGAATGGATTAACAGACTGTGGTACATCTACACAATGGAGTACTGCTCAGCAGTGAGAAAAAATGATATCCTAAAATTCGCAGGCAAATGGATGGAATTGGAGAATACTGTCCTGAGCAAGGTATCACAAACCCAGAAAGATAAGCAGGGGATGTACTCAGTCATTAGTGTATTTTAAACAAAAAGCAAAGCATTCCCAACCTGCAAACCATAACCACTGAACAGCTTGGGACCTGAAACACCTCGAATTGGCACCTTGGAGCCCATTCCCTCCAAAGGAAACCTGACCCAGTCTTGATGTTGGAAGGAAGAAAGCAGGTTTGCCTGGAGTGGATGCTGAACTGAGCCCTCTTGGAAACTCCTGCCTTTGCTGGGGAGGAGATAAGGAGATGAGGAGAAGAGAGTGTGACTGGGAGGGGGAAGGGAGTTTGAACAAGTGGAGATATGGATAAAAAAGGAGACTTTATTCATAATAAAAAGTATTGATTATCATTGTGATAATATACTATCTAATGGGGAAAATATCATCCAAAGAGATATGAATTGTGTTGTGGTATATTGTTTTTGGACACACTGAGATTTTTTTCTTTGCTAATGTGCCTTCTGACTGGTTTACTAAAGAGCTAAATTGTCATTATCAAGGCAGGGAGAGAATACACATGACTTCTGGACAGAGAGAGAAGAGGAGATGAATCTAGGTGTGGGAGAAATGACAGAGGAAATGAATTGAAAGCAGGACATGCAGGAAAACAGATAAAAGCCAAGAACCATGCGGCAACATGTAAATGAATAAAAGTTGGTTAATTTAAGATATAAGTGTTAGTTAGAAACAAACCTAAGCTAATGCTTAGCTTTCTCAATTATATAAGTCTGGTGTCATGATTTAGAGGACGGTGGTGTAGGAAAGCTTGCAAGAAAACTGCCTATCATAGATTTCCTGACTTTATGTGCTGTGGTTTTAGAAAACTAATTCTGCATCTTATGTTAGACTTTAAGATCAGTTTGTTTATATGCTCTGTCAGAACAGTGAGGCTCTGGCTTTCATGCTTTTCCTCTTACTTAGTGTCTTAAAGCAAATATATTAAGTGGGACAACTGGGTGATTATGCTTTACTACCTATTTTAAATAAAGAAAGTTGTCAGTGTTTACTTGGATGTCATTTGAGAACAATCCTGTGGGATAATGCTATAAATATTTTTCACTTGCATTTATTTAATAAAACACTGATTACCCAGAAGGCAGACAGGAAGTAGAGGTGGGGCAACCTGAGTAAAATAATTCATAGAAGGGGAAAGGTAGGCAATAGACACCAACAGAAGCTGAAGAAGCAAGATGGGAATGCTGCTCTGAGCAATGCTACCAAACTATGTGACTAAACACAGGTAAGAATTAAAGGCTAATCTAAGTGAAAGAGTTGGTCAATAATATGCCTGAGCCATAGACCAAACAGTTAATTAATATAAGCCTTTGTGTGATTATTTGGAATGAAATGGTTACAAGACCAGGAGTGAGACTTAGAGATTTCAGACAATACAATACATTTACTGTGGTATTTGAAATACCATGAATTTTGCTTTCTCTAGGAAATGGCTTGGAAACAGAATAAAATATCTTCTTTTTATTCTAGTCCCATATAGAATTCAAGTTCTTTCCCTAGACATAGTCCTTAATATCTATTTTAGGCAAACATCTACATGTTTCTTCTATTGGCTGAGAGATGGAGGAGTACAATAATGCCTCAGGCCAATCCTAGAATTAATTGGTTAAGACAGGAAAGGCCAATTATCAGGACAAGCACATGTATTTTTTCAATCTCCACTGAGAAAACTTTTGGAAGTAAGCTCTAAGATAAATGGTCCTAAGGAAATCTTTGCCTATCAAAATGTACTATGGGAGTCAGAACCATTTGATGTCTTTATTGCTTAGTTATTGCATAGAATTAAATCTATAAATTGCTTTGTTAATGTCTGTGGGGTTTTTTTGTGTAGACAAACTTTGAAGTAAAAGTGCCTCTTAACTCCCTTCATTTGTTATAAACCAGATTATCTTTCCCTAGAACTTGAATGTCTGCCAGTGCTCATACCTGCACTTGTGTGTTTACATTTACTATTTTATGTTATTACTAATAAAATTTAGGTTGCCATGCAAACGATATATTGTTTTTGATCTTGCACTTCAACATATAGGGCTAATAACTTGAAGATATTTAATGACTAACTAATAAAATAAAAATATTTCACCTTTGCTATCTAGTGTATACTGGAGGCATTACATAAATAAAATTAAGCAATTTTAAGTGTATTAATTAGAAATTTTATGTGTAATTATTATTCATTTTAGGAACTCTACGAAAAAGAAAAATATATTGCTTGTTAACTCTATTTCTTGTGAAATTTAAACCAGTTAGAGGACATTCACACAATTTAAAGTGTAGTAAATTTGAGAAAAAAGAACATAGGCATAATTTACATCTGGAAAGCTATTACTGTGGCTAGAAAATGAATCTAGGTAGAGTTCAACCCAAAACACAATCATTGTTCTGACCCTGATATAGAGTAACTCACTTGGGATAATGACAAATATACAGACTTGTTGGTGTCTGGAGAAAAGTGATGAGCAAAATATTCTACGTAGAAGAAAGGAACAGATTCATTATGACATTCTGTTCAAAATAGAGATCTTAGAGTATTGGCACCATAGCAGGTGGCCAGTGTGGGTAATTGAGTTAAGTCACAGTGAGAAGAACATCTTTACCAAATATATCTATGGGCAAGACATGGTGGCACATGTGTTTACTCTAAATGCTTCGGAGGCATAAGCAAGTGGATCTCTGTTAATTCAAGTCCAGCCTGGCCCAAATAGTGAATTTCTGGACAGTCAGGGCTATGTACAAAGATGTCTAAAAAGAAAATATAAACAAAAATTTGTCTATGATACTTGAAACAATCTTTCTGATTTCATTAATTAATTTACCATTAATTCCACAACTGAGTAAAATATCTTTCCCCCAAAACCAAGCAATTAAGTAAAGACAACCCTATGTAGGAATGTGGGATTTAATAGAATTGAGTACCAGTTGAATAGTAGCCAATATAGGCATCACATGAACCACAACCTTTTCATGTGGTATGTAATTATATTTATACAATTCTGTTCTAACCTCATACTCCTCTATCCCTATTTGCTGGTCCCCCTTTGAAGATACAGTAATCTCTGTACATGTTGAATGCACTTGAAATGTTTATCCTTTCATAGTTAAAAGTGGAACCTGTTTTTCTACTTTGGCTAACATTCATGTTTATCCTGGACAAAAGTAGCTTATGAGTCAAAGTAATTACATGTAATTGAAGATGATTCATACTGAGGCTTTTCATCTCTGATACTCTGAATTTTACTTAGAATAACTTGGAAATCTACTGAGGTTCCATTGAACTGAAAAATGAATGATAAGATTTACCTAGTCAGTTTGTAGTTGCGTACCTGGTGATGGACAAAGAAGAAGCAGAGGGAGCAATTATGAGGCCATTTTTTTTTGTCTCAAAAGATGCTAATGTGATGGTTCTGAGTTAATAGAGGTAAATAATATTTAGAATGATACATTATGGGTGTATTTGAATATAGTACTATTGGGTATGCCTATGTACTTTGAGAGTTGGGTGTTATGTATAAGGATTATTTATATATAATTAGAAATAAATAGGATTCTATAATTTTATTGAATATTCATAGAAAAGTAAAGGCATTCAAATAAAGGCATCCCAAAACAATTATTTTGTGGAAAAAAAGACATTGTTGCCTAATTAACAAACCAAATATGTAGTATGCATTTCCCACATGATTTTCATTTTGATCTAGATAATTTAACATGATAATTCTGATGAAGATAAGTTCAGTATACTAAATAGTAGATGGCAGCCAATGGACCTTTGTTTTATGAATATCTTTATATATGTTTTCATATTATACAAAAGGCAGACTTTAAGAAAAATTAAAAGTACAATATTAGTGAAAATAAGAATATTATTTAACTACATGATTTGTGGTTTATAACTTTTACATAAAAAAATTATAAAAATCTAGTTCTATTGGAGAAAAATAACATTTTTGGTATACTAGCCACAAATGTTGAAAGTAGAGCTAATAAAATTTGAGTACATTTTAGGACACAATTCAAGCCAAACAATAATATATTTGGTAATGATAGTCTCATAAACTTCTTGTTATTTTAAATAGCTGATTTGTTTGGCTATCTTCCAAGCATTATGAATAATTATGTTCCATTTTTTATTTCTTCATTACTTGTTCAATCATTAGATTTGCTGTATGTGTTTTACATTTTTTGTGCTAAAGTTATATATCATATATGTAAGTTGCTTGTTATTTGAAATAACATTCTTGTCAGTATTTAAATTATTGAAAAAACACTGTTGTTTTTAAAAGCTGAAAAGACGGAAATAAAAGTTACAAATATGTTTTAAACATTTAATTGAAATTATGTGAATTTATACAATGCTATATAAGTTTTGGGCAAGTTAGTGTAGGGGGTAGTAATATTTAGATGTGGTTCATTCTAGACTGTCACCCTTCACCTGGGCTAAGAAGAAAGTGTAGTTGTGTCTAAAATCTATAAGTAGTGTATATTAATGCCACATTTTGACATCAGTTTGGTACAGTATTGGAGTAGTATTGGTACAGTATTTTGACATCAGTATTGGAGATTGATCCAGATCAGAAATTATTGTTTATAAGAATTCCAGTGAGCATATTGTTTCATCTTATTCTTATTGGAAATTTTTTCATAATCAAGTTATTTAACAAGAATCCTGGTCATACATACTGGGAAACTTTATCTAAGATAGTAAGAATAATGGTGTAATCTACATTTGTGACTTTTACTTTATTCATAAGACTTTTAGGCTTCTAAACATAGCCCCTTCTAGTTTACCAAAGCCCAACTTAGGGAGAACCTAAATTTTATGTGGTAAATCGTCATGTCTAGCTCTTGGGGGAATGGGCACATTGCAGTCAGACCAGAGTTTATTCTTGGTGCATGAACTGGCTTTTCTGAGCCCATTCCCTACAGAGGAACATCTTTCTTAGCTTTGATACTGCAGGGATTGGGAGACTCAGTCCTACCTAACTGGGTTTGACAGACCAAACAGACTCACCATGGGATTCATTGCCCTCCCTGGAGAAAGAATGGGAGAATAGGGTAAGAGTAGTCTGAGGGAGTACTAAGAGGGGGAGAAGAAGAGGTAGCAGTTGTCAGTATGGGGGAAAATATTTTTAAAAAATAAAAGATAACTAAAAACTTAAAAAATTAGAGTGTAAAATATTTTGAAAACTATATATACCTAGAATCAACACATTCAATTTTATGGAAATAACAGAAAGAAGAGTAAAGCACAAATTAACCAAAGCAAAATAGTAGATGATTTAAATATGTCTCATTTACCAACTTACACAATGAAAAAAAAACCTGAAAATATTAACAAAGAAACATCAGAGTTAAATGAATAAAAACTCAAGTACAATTAGCTGACAGTAACAGGACATTCTATCTATATGTCATTCAATACATACTTAACAAGCCATATAATTTTTACTAAAACACACAATGCAAGTCTTAATATCGAACACTAATTTCTTGTATTTTACGTAATTGGTGTCTTAGGGTTACTGTTGTTGTGTTAAAACACTATGATCAAAGAAACTTGAATGAAATGTATTTATTCAACTTATGTTTCCAAATCATATTTCATCATCAAAAAAGGACAGAGACTCAACCAGGACAGGAACCTGGAGACAGGAGCTCATGCATAGGTCATAGATATTTGCTGGTTTCTGGCTTGCTTCCTATGATGTACTCATGTTGTAGTAAGTTTTTTCCAGCCCATTTTGGGTCTGGGAGGTTTGTACCTGGCATGGCCCGCAGCAGCGATTTGGACCCTGGTTCACGTGCGGCTTTTGTCCCCCAAAGAAATGAATCACATGCTTATATCTTTTGAACTGTTTGTCCCATGTCCTATGCCCATTACTAGCTAGCTCTTTTTTCTTAGATTAACCCATTTCTATTAATCTTCCACCAGGTGGCCCACAGCCCGTGGCTCACCTGGATTCCTACATGCTTCTTCTGTGGGGGACGGATCGAGAGTGACCTAAGTCCACCCTTTTCCTACCTGGCTGCGCTCTGATTCTCCACCCACTTCTATGGTGCTCTACATAGGCCAACACAGTTCTTTATTTACATCATACAGACCATTCCACCACATTTCCCCTTTTATGTCTAATCAAAAAGGAAGGTTTTAATTTTTATATAGCAAAATTATAAAAGAGTAGCTCTTAAGTAGGAATTATAGTCATAATATCTAGTCTATTTGTATTTATAAAACTAAAGAGAATATTTTATTATTTATTTTATTGTGAGTTTAAAGTTTTATATTTAATATGTTTTTTAAACTAAAAAGAATTATATTTATAATTATTAAACTTTTAACTATATTAAACACTATAGAAGGATATATTATTATGTAAATAAATAGGAAATGCAAGCAACTTGTAAAGTCTAGAAAATGACAGAGATGACCCATGTCAGTCTGGACAGTCATCCAAAGTTTTTTTATAACGTTGGGGCATCTATCTTTAGTCTATATGTCCTAAGTCTCTGACATATCTTTTAGTGATGTAGGAAATCTGACACAGTCTATTAGTTGTTTTTTGTGTGTGTGTGTGTGTCTTGAAGAATGTTTGGCAATGTTTTTTGTAAGGCAGGAACTTGAAGGACCATCTCGGCTTGTTTGGCCAACGTTTAGAGGTCACTTTCCTATGGAACTTGCATGTCTAGTTTATATAGCATACTATCAAGCAGTCAATACTAGAACAGTTTCTTGTCTAGTGGCTAACTGTTGCCACAAAGTAAATTCTACATGAAGTTTCTTCAATGCCCATCATTTTTTTGAAATATATTGGTGCTGCCGGAAACAGACCTGTCTCACTGTCCAGAAAAGTCTTTAAGTTCTTAAAATAATTTAAATGCCATATTTTGCATGTATTTGAATTGTTTGAAGACTACCTATCTAATTGAAATATATCTTTGTATACCTACAAAAACCTAACTAAAATGACTATAAGTTTGGTTATCATAGATGACTATTAATCTACATTTCTCAATTACATGTTACAATTTTAAAAGAGTTACATCAGCATCATACCTTAATCAACAGTAGAAAAATACATACAGCATAACAAAATTGACCATAAGTTTATATCAATAAATCAAAATCCACTTACCTTTTCTAATCATTTCTAACTGCTGCCACCGGCCGCGCCAGGTACAAGCCTCCTGGACCCAAAACGGGCCGGAAAAAACTTATTACAACATGCTCATCCTGTTTTCTTTTCTTTAACGTTTTTAAAGTTGATCAGTATCCCAAATAGTATAGGCCTTTATTAGAACTGTGTTCTTTTGTGTTTATTTGTTTGTAAATATTTTTTATTTAAAAAGATTCTTTTCATATATACCACTATTCCCCCTTTCTTTACTTCTCTCAGTCTCCTCCCAGCCCATCCCTCCATCCATTCCCCAAGGAGGTCAAAGGAGTCCCAAGGAAGATCAGTACAGTCTGGCATATCCAGCTAAGGTAGGTCTGATTCCCTCATTCCAGTATTAAGACTGGGTTAGGTGTTCCTCTATAAGAAATAGGCTCTGAAATGCCAGTTCATGTATCAGGAATAAATCTGATTCTACAGCAAGAGGCTCCACAAACTGCCCACGCCATTTGACAGTCTTCTACATCTGAAGAGTTTAGTTCCTTTCCAAGAAAGTTAATGAGTCATTATTTCAGAGTCCCAAAAGTTTGTTTCAGCTGTCTCTGTGGGTCTCCTCTTTATGATCCTTATTCTTTTTGATCACATACTCTCTCTCTTCAGCTAGACTGGGAGATCTAACCCAGTGGCATCCATTTCTTTGTTCTCTCACTCTATTTCTCCTTTCATTTAACCATCTCCTTTTCTCTTGATTTGTTTCCACCTATCCTTATATACTCTTCATTATGATCACAATTTACTCAGGCAATCTTCTCTATTTCTCCTTCTCAGGGGGATATTGGATGTGTCCCTTAAATTCCTCCTGTTATCTTGCTGTTTTGGGGTTGTAGTTTACATCCTGGATAGTCTTTGCTTTATGTCTACAATTTACTTATGAGTGAGCACATACCATGTCTAACTTTCTGGGCCTTTGTTACCTCGATCAGTATAATACTCTCTTAATCTATCCATTTGCCTGCTTATTTCAGGAGGTCATTTTATTATTGCTGAGTAGCATTCTATTGTGTAAATGTACTACAATTTTTTAAATTTTTTCTTCAGTTGAGGGGCATCTATGTTGTTTCCAGTTTCTGGCTATTAGAAATAGTGCTTCTATGGGTAAATACCCAATAGTGGTATTTTTGGATCACTGGGGAGATTAATTTTTATTTTTCTGAGCACCTGCCATACTGATTTCCAAAGTGAATGTACAAATTTATACTCCCACCAGCAATGGAGGAGTGTTCCCCTTGCTCCACATTCCCCCCAGCATAACCTGTCATCTGTGTTTTCAATCTTAGACATTCTGTCTGTTGTAAGATGGTATCTTAGAGTTGTTTTTATTTGCATTTTTCTGATGGCTAAGATAGTTGAACAGTTCTTTTAGTGTCTTCTAGCCATTTAAAATTCTTTTGTTGACAATTCTTTTGTTTTTAGCTCTGAAACCTTTTTAAAAAGTGCTTTATTTAGATTTTGGACTCTTGTTTCTTGAGTTTTCTATATATTTCAGAGATCAGTCCTCTTTCAGATGTAGGGTTGATGAAGATGTTTTCCCAATCTATAGGCTGTCATTTTGTCATACTGACTGTGTCCTTTGACTTCCAGATTTTCAATGTCAACAGGTCCCATTTATTAATTGTTTTTCTTATTGACTGGTGTTTTATTTGGGAAGTGGTCACCTGTGCCAATGTGTTCAAGGGTATTTCCCACTGTCTATTCTATCAAGTTCAGAATAACTGGGTTTGTTTTGATGTCTTTGAGCAATTTGGGTTTGTGCAGAGTGAGAGATATGCATCTATTTGTATTATTTTAGGTACTACCATCCAGTTATGCTTGTACAGTTGTTAAAGATACTATCTTTTTGTCATTGTATATTTTTGGCCTTTGTCAAAAATCAGGTGTTCATAAGTGTGTAGATTATGGTTGAGGTCTTTGATTTGATTACATTGATCCACAAGTCTGTTTTTATGTTAATGCCAAGCTGTTTTCATTATTGTAGCTTTATATTATTGTTTTAAAAAATTTCTGACCTGGACTTTCCAGGCCTGGACAAGAGGTTTGGTTCCACTCTCAGCCCTTCTTAGCCTCAAACAATCACACACAGAATTATATTATTTTTATGCTGATTAACCTAGGGTCAAGGAATATAATTTGCTAATGCCTTCATCTGAACTTAATCCATCTTATTCGGCCACATAACTTGATACCTCTTCCAGAGCAACATTTCAGGTTCTTTCCTCTGTTTCCACTGCTGTCTCCTGCCATCTACTCCTTCTAGGTGAGTTTGCTTCTAATTGTTCTAAGGCTTTCAGCTGCGCTGTTAGGTCTCTAGTGTGGGATTTCTCAAGGTTTTTCATATAGGCGTCTAGCACTATGAATTTTCCTCTTAAGACTGCTTTCATTGTGTCCCACAAGTTTGGATACATTGTAGATTCATTTTCATTGAATTCTAGGAAGACTTTGATTTCTTTCTTAATTTCTTCCT
>PVIH01024479.1:0-22661 GCA_004025045.1 Sigmodon hispidus | reverse complement strand
GGCATTCCTTCACTCCATAAGAAATTCATCTCAGTGACCATTCTTCCCAGGAGAACACTAAGTATTATCACAGTGCTGAAAGAAATACATGAAATAAATAATAAGAACCAAGTGAAAAATATAGGCCTTCTCCAACAAGAAGGCATTTACTGTTCCTCAAAATTACACGGCAAATTTTTATTGAATAATAATCCAATGGGCAACCAGTGATGCATGAATTTGAATGAAATAAGGTCATCCTATGAATGCTTACTTTATCCTCAGACATTTTAAAATAAGAATCAACTTCTTAAATTCAAAAAATAGCATTCAAAAACACAAAAGTCCAAAATCAAAATGCTCACCAGTGTTAGCATATCTACAACAGAATCATTCCATGAAGAGACTCACAAGTGAAGCATAATAAGATTATTAAAATGATTTCTATTTTCAGGATAGTGAAGGCACAAGAAAATAGAAGTGGGAAATGAGAAAGAGGACATATGAGGAAAATATAAAACCTGCAAGGATATGGATTCTGAATCAGATTACCAGCGGATAGACAGAAGCCAAAAACAACACAGGTATGATTACAACAGAAAACTGATGGAACAATGGATCATGGATAGAAAGAATGAGCATCAGAATTTGTGGGAAAAACAAACAAACAAAAAGCGCTATTATGTGCTATAATAAAAAGCATAGGAGAGTGGGTACATAATGCTGAAAATCATCTGAGGAACCAGAACTCAGCTTTTCAAATTCATAAAATTATAAACACTCATACTCAAGACACTGAACACATTCTACGATGAATCTGAATGAAACGATTAGCGTAAGTCATAATTAAATTGCTAATAGTTGGGTGACAAGATTTACAGGCAGTTAGAAAAGAAAATACATTGAGTCTCAGCAAAAAGTTTAAATTTACCAAAGAAAACCTGTAAAAATCTATGTAGAACAACACAGTAGACTGATATGTCTAAAATGTCAAATGAAAAAAAATTCACAAATTCTGTTAGCACTGATTTACTATTCAATGAGCATACGTAATGAAATACTTTTCAGAGAAGGAAAAGGTGTAGTAATTTATCACTGTTAGATTTTCACTTAAAAATTATTAAACAGTGCTCTGAACATATTTGAAAAATGACATAGGCTTAGAACTGATCCCCATAAGATATAAATAAAAAATTTATACATACAAAAATATAAGTGTGTATATATATATAAAAAACAAAAGTATCTTAATTATTTAACTACTTGAAAATACTCTTTTGCAAACTGTAACTCACTTTGTAGAGTCACTTCCAATAATGGATGAGGCCCTGGATTCAATCTGAAGCACATATAAGCCATATATGTATAACTGTTTTATAACTGTGACCCCTGTAATATGGATGTGAAGGCAGAGAGATCAAAAGTAATCCTCTGCTACAAAATGAGCTTGAAGTCAGCTGGGAAAACATGAGGCTATATCCCCAAAATAAATAACTTGATCAATAATATAAATAAATAATAATTAAATAAAAACTTAAGTGAAAGGAATGAAAATATGAACTTTATAGCCAAGCAAGATAAAATATCAGCAACAAATGATAGAAACAGGAAGGAAGTAGACATAGCCTAACCTAAGATTGTTGCATATCAATCCAAATGGTACTCAAATGTAAAATGTTATAAAACTAAATTATGATAGCTGAAATATTTAAAACAAATATATATAAAGTTGACAGTTATAAAGAAATAAATTCATTTTAACTCAATATAAATCAAGTTTGCAATAATGAGTTCAAATAGAATATTTAAATACAGATAAAATATAGATTGTCAAGTCAGATAAAAACATAGATCTAACTTTAGTAAAAATCTCAGAGAAATCTACTTTATATACAAAAGCATATAAATTAAAAATGAAGTGCAAAAAGGATATTCAACATTAAGCAAGAAGCTTATGGTCAATATTACTACCTCAGGAGCCACTGGTGGATGTGCCGGTTAATATAGCTAAAAATCACCTTGAGAAGCTGTATGCAGGAAGCACAATTCCAGACAGACTGGCTGAAGTGTGAATATGAGCAGTACAGAATTCAGGAACAGTATGAGAAGCACAATAATTTCAACAAATGAGAATCTTATGTGAGTATAAATGAGCCAGTTCATCTTAGATCTGAGGCAAAGTCTGATCTAGATGGATAGTTTGTTCTTAGAATTGTAAAAGACAGGATCTTATTAAAGAAGGTTAAGGTTGCCTAGATAATACTTCCCCTATAACCAAATGAATAACCACCCCAAGTGCCATCACATAACTTACATCCAACAATGAATAGAGGTAGAGGCAGACAGACATGGATGAGCACGGAGCAAAGCTCCTGGTTCAGGTAAGAGAAGGGAGGAGAGTCTATATGAGCAAGGGGATAGGGCTTATGGGGAAAATTCCCACAGTGATGCATGGCTGGAACTCTGGGGAGCTCACTGAATCAAGAACACCCACTGGGGAACCATCAATAAAAGGAACTAGGCCCTCTAAGGATAGGCAAGTATCCACTGACATGGGCAGTATGTGGAGCCTCGAGTGGAGGGATCAGACTGTGTTTCTATGAGTGAGCTAACACTTCAGAGCCCATTCTTCAGAGGAACACCTAACTCACTCTTGACATTAGGATAAGGAAATCGGACTTGCCTGGAGTGGATGCTGAACTGATCTACCTTGGGACTTCTTGCCTTTTGGGGGAGGGAATGGGGGGATGGAGATGAGGGAGGCTGAAGCCTGACCAGGAGGGGTTGGGAAGGGGAAGGGAGAGAAAACAAAGGGATACATGGGGAAAAGTGACTTTATTTTATAAATTTAAAAAAAGAAGATTCTCACAAAACTTGTGCAAAAACAGAAACAGTGAGTGCTTGAAATTTTAGATCTATCAGGAATGTAGTGTGTTGAATGAGAATGTACCGCCTAGGTTCATGGTTTTGAACATCTTATTCCCAGTTTGAGATGCATGGGGCATGAAACCTTGTGGGAGGAAGTATGTCACTGGACACAGGCTTATGTCTTTTCTATTTTGGAAAACAAAAAGATTTAAATGTCAAAGTATTGCTTTATCTATAAAGATGAAATTAAGTCACATAAAATTATATGAATTATGAATGGCTCTAATCACAAAATTTCAAAATGCATAAGTCAAAACCCTCTACAAACATAATAAAAAGTTAGTAGGTCCAATCTTGTTCATATCTTGTGCCACTAATTACCACTGCAGTGACTCTACTAGTACTGTTTATGTCATGCACAGTGTTATTTCCTAACACTGGGTCTTCACATCTCTGGAGAGGGTTGCCACCCTGCCTTCTGCAATGTTTCCTGGGCACTGGATTAAGTAAGGAAGCTGATCTTTTAGAAGAGTAGAGAACTTCATTTTCTCTAAGGATATTGCAGTTGCCATGTTGTCCTTGATCTAGTATATAACCACCACCTGTGGTTAATAAAGAACATCTAATTGTACTCAGATGCTCACACAACCAAAACAAAATCCACAAACCAAAAATTTGGAAGGAGACATAAAGTAGATTTTTAACAAGAGAGAAATAGGGATAAAAAAAGAGGAATTGGAGTAAAAACAATAAAAATCCACTATATAAAGACAGAAAACAGTCAAACAAAAATTTTAAAGTATTTAAAACTATGGAACTAAGAGTAAAGTGTTACATATCTGTAATGCTACCTGGCTACTCCAACATTTCTATACAATAAGGAATGTAGCAAATAGACACAAGTCAGTAAAGACACAGAGAATTCAAAAAAACTATTCATCAACTAAGTCAAGAATCAAGTTATACTTACTGTGCTCTAAAATAGAACTTGCATTATTCTCCTATGAACCCAGAACATTCTCCAAGACAGAACTGGATACACTGAAATGGACTGTGGTTATACTAGATAGTCTCATAGTTAATAACAAGAAGATTTCTCAATAATTTCACAATAAACATGACAGGATAGAAAACCCCCTGGCTTCTCCCTGAGAAGGGGAAGACTGAGATGTGTGTCTGAGTGTGAGCCTTTTAGGATGATGACACAAAAAATCTTGTTTCTAGATTGCTTGCATCAATAATAAGAGAAAGGGCACAAGACTACAAGTCACTGAAAACACACATCAGTTTACATGAGCATGTATTGAATCACTGTTCCCCTCTCCTTAGTAGATGGAGAATGAGATGGAATAATGTCCCTGTGACCTGGTTTCTCCATGAAAACAAAAATTGAATTAGGTCTCTTTTAGTTTTCATCGGTTACTAAGGGGCTAATTTCATGTCAGAAATCAGAGAGTCTGCTACATATTCCAGATGGCCGAGTTCCACAACGAACTATCAACAAGTGGAGAACTTAAATTACAAGGACACACAGGCGATATTTCTAAATAAGAAGCTAGCAGACCCTATTTATCATTTATTCCACATTATAATTACAAATCCATTGAAAATAAAGCTATGTAATTTTTGTTTAGTCCACCATATTGCTAATCAGGCTAATATATGCTGTTATTGATCAGTAAAAGA
Organism: Sigmodon hispidus; assembly: GCA_004025045.1. Taxonomy (NCBI): domain Eukaryota; kingdom Metazoa; phylum Chordata; class Mammalia; order Rodentia; family Cricetidae; genus Sigmodon; species Sigmodon hispidus. The sequence goes on along the minus strand of PVIH01024479.1, from coordinate 18,128 downwards.
CAACACATAAACATTAGGAGATACATCTATTTTTCAAATATATAAAATGTCAAAAATTACTCTAAGTAATTAAAACATTTTTTTAATCAATCATACTGTCACTTTTAACTGAAAATCAAGTAAGATACTAAAGTGTATTTAGACTCCAAAAAATAAAGCAAGATCTTCAAGAAAAATAGAAATATAAATCCAGTGCTTCTTTGCTTCAAAATACTAAGATATATTACAGTTGAAGCAGAATGATTATTGCATGGCAATGAATATAGACCCCAGGAATCAGATTGCACAGAAAAGAAATACATAAACACATGTTTAACTAATCTAACAAAGTGCCAAGAATAACAAAAATGAGAAAAGAAAATATCTTCAAGAAATAGAAAAACAAAATAATTTTTAAAAAATATATAAGAAACTTTAGCCCCAAATAGTTAAAAACAAACACGCAAATAAGCAAAAACAGCAAGCAAATCTAATCTGACACGTTTTTAGCAAATAAGCAGACTTACAGTTAAAATCTAATGAAGTCTTCAGAATAACATTATTCAATTAAATTCTTCCAGACAGTGAAGAAATAAGTCATAGATATTCTAAGGAATTGTGGTTTTTAGGTAATAATAAAGGAGAAATTTTTTTTTCAGCATAAAAGTCTGAACTAATCAGTTTTCATGGTGAGTGCTAGGTGAGTTATCCAACAACATAAGAGACTTTTCATTCATGATTAATTTTTCACTATAAGTCTTTTTTGGTATAATGATGCATGTACAAAAAATGGTGAAAGAGTATGAAAAAAATAAAATTCTTATGTGTCTATGTAAAAATTTTCATAGATCCTAAAAAGTAAATTATTGGAGCTAGAAACTTATTTAGCATATTTGATGATTATACCACATTTTTATAAAAACCAATTGTACATGTATAGCCAGTATTAGCAACTGACCACTAAAATGAGTAAAATGAGGTTATTTATACCAAGAGCAAAACATAAAATACATAAAATTAACTTAAAATATGCTTAAGCCTTACAGTTAAAAGTATAAAATGCTATTAAAGATATCAAAGGCCTGCATTAGAATAAGTCCCACCCTTCATCAAAGAAGCTTCTCTTTGCAACAGATGAAAACAAAACCATAGCTTGTCAAGATGCAGTCAACAACTAACCTTGAGGTGCCCAGACGATAGATACATCTACAACACAACTACTGCACTTATGGCTACAGAAACATTTTATGTGGGTATGCAAGGTAGGGAGAGTCAGACATTCAGAAAATCTGCACATCTGCTGTGTTATATGCATCCCCTAGAAATGTGAGGAATCTTCACTAATGAAATGTAAACAATGTGCTACGAAAATAAAATCTGAACAAAGACAATACTCATAGGTCTGCTAACAGAAAAGTGGGGAATGTCGTGGATCCTCCCCGTATACAAAGAACCATAGGTAACTAAGGCATGCTGAAAGCAGGAGAATTAGTTCTCCTGGCATGTGTTTCTGCATTGGTTTTTCAACATCAAATGGTTTGCTTTAAAACCATGTACATGCTTGAAAGGCCAGATGAAGTCAGCACATTATATGTGTGTGTGTGTGTGTGTGTGTGTGTGTGTGTGTGTGTGTGTGTGTGTGTGCAGCAATTAACAATAGAGAAAAGAGCTTGAATTTGAAAGATAGTGACAGGTAGGAATGAGGGCTAGAGAGAGGAAAGAAAAGAAAGGGATTCAACATCATTGGTAATTGGTCATGACATATAATACAATGATGTAATTTAAAAGCAATAATAATATGATAGCCAATATAATATTGAAAAGAATAAAATAAACAACTTAAATTTTCATGCTAATTATCAAAAAGTCAGAATGTTAAAATCTTTTGCAACTAGTTAAGAAGTAGACAAGCAGATGAGAAAAATAAAAGGAGTCTCAGAATATGCCTAATTACTTCAAATATGAAGATAAAACTCAGTTTCAATAAAAGTATCAAGGAAATTCAACAAGATAAGTCTTTTTGCATTTATTGTTTGTATTATTTATATTTCTTCTTTGTATTTTAAAAAAGTCTTTGTTACCAAAATTAGCTGTCACTGTAAAAGAAAAATAACCCTCACACTACATAGGTAAACAAAATGAGCCACAGAAGTAAATGTGAATTACACATATTTCTAGAATGGGCATGAGATTATTTTAACCTTGAGCTAAGTTATTGTACAGAACATAAAATATACAAGGTACAAAAAAATAAACAAATTTTCTGAATTTCATGAAATTTAGTTGTTTTTTTTGTTTTTATTTTTTTTAAAAAAAAATGGTGAAAGGCATTCAATATTCTGGGAAGGAATATTTTCAAGATAAATGTCTAGTCTAGGCAGTAGGAAATACCTGATTTTGAATAAGAAAAAAATGTATAAATATTAAATTACCAAAGATAAACCATAATCAATATGTCATGCAAAAATTTTTACCATTGCTATCTACTACAGAAATGTGAAATAAAACCAAAATGAGACATAGTTCCATCACCTTCTAGAAGGACTGAAAATAAAATGCTGACAGTAATGTTCTGGCTTGTTTTAAGTCTACATGATACAGACTGGAGTCATTTGGGAAGAAGAAATCTCAATTGGTAAAATTCTACCACCACATTGGCCTCTTGGCAAGTCAATGGTGACATTTTCTTGAGTAATGATCAATATGGGAGGGCCCACCTCAGGTTGGTAATGTCACCCCATGCAGGTATTCCTGAATTGTATAAGAAAGCAGGCTGAGAATGCCAGCAAGTCAATGAGCAGCATTCATCTATGGACTTACTTTCAATTTATGCCTTCAGTTTTCTGTCCCGATTAAGATCCTGTGCATACTTCCTCCAGCATAGATTTTATCCAGACTTGTGGATGTAAAAAAAAATCCTTTTCTCCTCAAGTTACTTTGGTTATAGTACTTCATCACAATAATAAGAGCCCTAACTAAAACAAGTGATAAGATTCATTGAAGATTTAATGGACTCTAACTTGTTGGTATGTCATTTTGGAAACTATTCAACAATTACTGCTAACTTACATATGCATGTGTTGTATGATGCAGAGTTTAATTCCTAAATGCTTAAACAATATAGATGAGAACTCTCTACCTAAAAATTTGTCAATTTATACAAGTGCATTAAGTCATTCCCTGTAGCTTCAGCATTTTAAAACTAAGATGTTTACAAAAGGATAATAACATTTTGAAAATATTTTATCCAAACAGTGAAGTGCAGTAACTAAAAAGCTAATGGTAAGTAGAATAGATATGACAAAATACTGAAATCTATGCTGAGAAAATACAAGTAGATGAGGAAAAGTATATAACGTGTGACATCATTTGTATGAAGTGTTGTGAACAAGTAATATTCAATATATAGCAACAAGAAGTCAACTCTCAGGAATCTTTGGTTCATTTAGAATGTAAGAAAATTCAGAGATGTTTTCAGATTAATTAATATGCTAGTTATTTTTGCTTGCTTGATTGGATAAAGCCTCATCTACAAGATCAGTGCAGTACAGCTATAATGTGATTCTGAGAATTTTTCTATGAAAAGAAGTTCATGAATGTGAAGTTTCTGAACTAATTATCTCTTGATGAATTCTGAGGAAGTATTAAAAGGTGTCTAGGTCCTTATGATGACTATCTTCAGTTGCCAACTTGGCCATATCTGGAAAAAATACAATCCAGAAATGGAAGACACACCTGTGAGAGATATTATGCTTGGTTTGAAATGGGTGAAGCCACATCTGCTCTGGACCCTGCTGAAAGTCTATATAAAGACATAGAAGAAGGAAGCTTTTTGTTCTTTGCCTGCTTGCCCTAGCCTTCCTGGCATATCCATTTCTTTACTGTCATTTAAAATCTGCTTCTTAGGATTCCAGTATATGCAGAAGACCAGCTGAGATAGCATCCTTGTAGGATTGAGAAACTACTAGATTCTTGGACTTGCCTTTGATAGCTGCCCATTTTTGGATTAGTAGGACTGCAGCCTGTAAGTCATTTCAATAAATTTTCATTTAAAAATTTTAGTGAGTCTAGAGAATCTTGACTAATACAATCCTGTAAGAGCCAAAGTTACCCTGTATGCCCCACTTGCCCAAGGACAGATAACTTCCTGGAATGTTGGGGGCTGTGGTTTTCCAGAATTAACAAGGCCATATGGTTTTCTTCCTTAAACAATTTTTGTTTGCATCAGAAGTTCTTGATTGGCTGTGAACATGAGGTACACATGCAGGAATTACATTTGGATAAATACTTATTCCTGATTGGACCTGCAGAGTAGTATAGTAGCCCTATGTTTTGCCTTTTTAAGCCCCTGCAATGCACGATTCATGGCCATTCCTGGGAACACAGAAAAGGACCTAGCCAGAGTTTATCATCCTGACTGGTATTTACTTAAAACTTTATTCAGATTTGGTTCAAAATAGTAGAAGTGGTTTTTCCCTCTTGAATCTCAGAATTAACAGTCCTTGGGTTTTGTTCTTCAGGCTATGTCTTGCTCAGACATCTTCCTGTTTCCATGATCTCTCTGTCAATTGCCCAATAAGAAATGGAGAATAGTGCCTGACACATGCTTCCAATGTCACCATCCTCTGCCCAAGTGCATAGGTCTATTCATTCAAGGATTGAGAGATGGGGTTTTAAGGCTGGGAATGACAGAGTACATTTATATATAGAAAACAGTATGAAGAAACATGTGTAGGACAAGATAAACAATGGACTGTACGTATATCTGATGTGAGATGTTCTTATGTACACTGTGAATGTGTGTTGCTCTCACTGGTTGATAATAAAGCACTTTTGCCCAATAGCAAGACAAGATAAAGTTAGGTGATTCAATAATATTGGGGACTGGAGGAACAGGGCAGAATTGAGATAGATGCCAATAATCACCCAAGGAGAAAGACACCAAATGACCTATAAGCTATGGGTCATGTGTTGGTATATAGATGAATAGAAATGGGTTAATTTAAAATAAAAGCTAGTTAGTGATAAGCGTCAACCATGAACCAAGCATTTATAATTAATATAAGCCTCTGTATGGTAATTCTGGAAGTGACAACCCAGGTATAATCAGGCAGACAGAACAGAAATCTCAGCTTCTGTTTACAAAGATCTTGGACAGAAATGTTGGTACAGATGGACATAAAATGGAGTCACTGTCAAAAGACAGTAGGTTGAATTTAAGGAGACAAGTCAAGAAACAGGCAGAAGCCCAAGTTTTGCTGATGATAAGAGCAAAGAAGGCATGTGATAAAGATAGCAGGGAAGAAAGCTGGATGACATAGGAAAAGTTCAGATGTCATTTACATATCTACATTGAAAATTTACTCCTGGCATCTTTTCAGAGTACCTAGTGCATTCTCAAGACTGCACTCAGTGTCAGGCAGTACCGTGTGGAAAATAGAAGGATGTCTTTCCTGCTCACATGGAGTTTCTACCAAAGAGTGTACATGACAAAGTTATCAGTAAATAATCAATAGACAGATAATGTTTTATGAGCTGAGAAATGTCCTGGAAAAATTGAAGCAGGATGCTAGCCCAGGGAGTCTCTGCAGGACATTGTAAAGATGACTCCAGATAAGGTACAGAGAAGTCTGTTTCCTTTGAGGAGAGCCTTGAATGAACAGAAGCTTAGCTAGGCTAATGGACCACCTGGGAATATAAATTGTGAATTTAAGAAAAAAAGCAAAGCAGATAATAAACGCAGTTATTAGAATTCTTCACAAACTGCACCTCATCTATTGCCTGATACAATCTAATTCCCAAGATGACCTTCCAATCTGCAGTGTCCGGACATCAGGTCCTGTACTATTTCTTCTAAGAGACTCTCACCCAGTGGGAAATGTACAATTTTAAATTCAGAGGAGAAAAATCACAGTAGTAAGGAAAACATAACAAGATACAGAGGCTGTGTTAATTTTCCACCTCCCTGAGGGCCTAGGGCCTCATTCTGTTCTATTTCCTAACAGCTGGCAGGCTTTTTGTTCTTTTTTCCTCTTTAACTGTTTCTCCAGCAGGTGAAGCTCCATTTGGCATCCAGGGCATAGATTGTTAGGAGCAGGGTCCCCATGACATTTCATTAAGTTAGAATTTCCACACTTAGTATCAGACTACTGGAGCCTTGTTAAAAGCACTTAATTGCAGCCTCTTTCTGAGGCTATAGCTGTACACGGAGATTTGTTCGGTGTTAATTTCTTGTGCATTTTTTCCCATGGTCTTACTGCTGACTAGTAGATTTAACAGCAATCTCCTACCTTTCCTTTTTTATCTGTCTCCTCGAACTCCCCCGCCATGACTTGGAATATTTTTGTCAACTGTAACAGGCTGTACCTTTTTGATGATGTAATGACTCTGTGCCTGGGTGTCAAGACTTTGTATTTCTTTGTGTCTTCATGTAATGTTAAAATCAGGAATTCAAGACCCCTACAACTATCTTAGAATATTGAATCCTATGTCTCTCACTGATTAAATAAACAACTCAGATTTAAGAGTTTGGGTTTCTTTTCTTTTTTTTTGAAAACAGACTCTCTTTTAAGAATTTAACTCCAGTCTTTAGCTGATCCTCCTGAAATCCTATGACCATTAGATAAACAATCTAATGTTGTGGATGAAGAGGGGAGGAAATGGTTGTGTGTGACTGGTGCTGAAACTCATTATTCTCAGTGGCATTCAGATATGCCAGCAGCGGTTCTCAGCACCTATCTGTTGCTTTCTTTAATCCTCATGACATCGCCATTTTTAAAGAAAGGCTGTAGGGCTGTTCTCCTTTGAGAGACCAGCAATGGAAAACACAGACATGGTTGAGTGCCTTGCGCAGGCTCTCCAGCTGTGGTAAGTGGTAGAAAAGATACAAAATTATGTGTTCCACAGAAGAACCCAGGGTTTAGGACTCAAAAAAAAAAGAACTGTCACTGTCACATAATGAGATATTCTGTCCCTACATTATCCAGGTTTTTTCCCACCTTATAAAGATATTTCTGTTGAATTATACATTTACCATAGTAGAATGTCAATGGGACTTGGGATCCAAGCTCCCTAGTTGAATAAGGTATTTTTGTGCATCCAACTTCCTCACTCCCATCTTTTCTGATCATTGCTCTTGGAAATTTCTCTGTATCACACCAGTTCTTCCATCTCACCCAGCTTCAATCCCTGCACCAACTGATGGAGAACTCTCTGACACAGCTCCGAAAGGCCGTTCCTGAGCCTCTCCTTACACTCTTCCCATTGTACAACTTATACTGCTTATCCTTGTTTATCTGCATACTCAGAGTTGTCCACCACTCAAGCCACACCTTGTGACAATTCTCAGAGCTTTTTGTACATCACATGCTATATTTAATCACAAGTCACAAGTATGAGAATCTCAACATACTTATGCCATTTCTTGGACTGCATTTCCTCTCTAGCAAAGTACACAAAAGAAGGAATTGTGTCCTTCACACATAGGAGGTGCTAACATCCTACATCTAATGAATTTATGCATGAATGAAGATTACATATTATATAACATAAAGCAGATAGATAATCCTAACCAACAGTGTTTATTTAAAACATAGGAATAGCAGTTGCTAAGCTCAGGCCCTGGTTCATCCTTGCATGGTTGGACTGACCTGGGAATTTCTGTCTAACTTTAAAGAAATTCTCTTTCACAAGATCTGTTTCCCTGATATAAAGATAGATAGATACATACATACATACATAGATACATAGATACATAGTTATATAAATAGATGATAGATATATAGATAGCACACACTCCTTTATTTAGGATTCTTTGGTGAAGGAAAAAACAGAAAACAGATGCATATTATCAGAAGCACAAGGCTGTTTGGAGAACTTGTGTATCAAGCATTGATAATGCCTCTTCAAATTATTGCATTATCTTCTTCTAAAAGCTTTCAGATTCCTGCTTACATAGATTCAATGGGCCATGTATTTTTCTTTCACACCTTTCTGAGCACGTATTCACACATATTTCTACTCCCTTAATTCTTGGCTTCATCTCATTTTCTACCCATTTCCCCCACTGCAATTAAATCAGTCCTGGTGGTCTTACTTGCTTGGTCTTCTAGGTTGTAGACTAACTCCAGGGAGCTTTATAGTATAAAAATATTAAAATATCTCAGGCATTTTCAGTAGAAATAATCAATAAGATATGCTGGGGGAAGGAAAAATTAAAGATTCTGATTTGTGTATGCATTATTTAAGTGCTCTTTCCACTTGTATATTTTATGTTCAGTGACCTCACAGAGAATCATTGGCTCTCTTCACATCCCAAAGGCCATGTTTGGGTTTAAGAACTGTGAGAGAAATGCTGTGAGTAAAAATAATAAGATACATCAGAATTATTCTAGAGTACTCATGAGTGATTCCTCTAGTTTTGTAAAGCTATCTCCTTGGGGATGGGGCAATACAAGGAGTAAAACCTACTAGGAGATTCTTAGATTCTAAGATTTGTAATTTTTTAAGTATATTTAGTAGAAACATCTAGCTTATTACTGAGACATACTACCTACTTGTTTATAAACGTTGTTTTTAATTATCACACACAAAATTCAAGGTCTAATTTTATCCCAGATTTTATCACTGAAACAGATATAATGCAAAAATGATAGGAAACAGACTAAAAATGTAGCTCATTTTGTAAAGCATACATTAGACACAAGGTTTAAACTCTAGTACTTTATGAACATGGTACAGAGAAGTATACCTATAATACCTGTAGTCTGGCAGTGGAATGAGGTGGAACAGAAATTCACCAGCTACAGGATTAGTTTAAGGTTACACAAACCCATGTTTCAAAAAGTGTATACACATAAACATGTGAATAGTTTTACATGGCCTTACTATAATCTGTGAGTTTCCACTGATTCCTGATATATGGATCTGGGAAAGGTTAATCCTTCAAGCTTTTGTTTAATTAAGACTTGATAAAAAAAAAAATAACTCACCCCCTATATTAGCTGGTTGGCTCATCTGTCCATACATATATAAGAAGCAAATTAGTATAAAAACACTATATTACATATTTTGTGTAACATGATCCCAACCAAATACAAATCCTTTGAAGAAATGCTATTAGCCATTACATTATGTTTTTCCTCTCTCCAGAAATGGACTTAAAAGGCTGTACATTTGAACTTCATTTCTAGCTTACTCTAAATGGATTAAATCTCATTGCAATCTTGTTATCTCATAAAGCCTATATTAAAATGTACATTTAGGTATTAATTTCACTCTTTACCAGTTATTATGCTTGAATTTAACTGCAGCTTTCATGAGCTAGATCACAGTTACCTAACGAGAAGATCCACAAAGTACTACTCTATTGCATGGTTTAAACTTTCAAATTCATTCAATTTCTACATTGATGTGACTCCTCCCTTTCCTATGTTACCAGCACCATTAATATAACAAACAACCCCATCAATGTAGGGGTCTTCAAGAGCATGGCATGATTCTTACAACTTACAACTTAGGGCTCCTTCCTAGCTAAATGAAAGCCATAAAGGGTTTCTTTTTCTACTGAAAATCAGTAGAGTCCTTAGTGACATGTTTTGGTGAGTGAATGTGGCAGAGGAAGATTTAATTTTGAACCATTTTACAAAACTATCAGGTTTGAAAGCTGTACTCCTTCACAGGAGAGGACTGTTGAGAGCCTGGGCAGAGCTGGGATTGTGCACTGTGGCTGTTTTCCAGTCCTTTCAGTTTAGAGTGTAGCAAGATCTCAGCTATGGTGATTTTAATTCTGTTCAGTGCAATTCCATATTGTTTTATGTTTACCTTGGGCATCTTATTATCCTTACACAATTTCAATTAATTCAATGTGATCTAGAGTCAAAGAAATACCAAGTGGCTGAATTTCCCTTCCTCATGCAAGGTCATGTCTATTGTCCATTAAGTATTTTGTATTCTAATGATGGTGGGAGCCTCATCTGCATTAATGTTGTGATGTCTTCAGTTAAGAGTCACACAGCAGTATGCACTTACTCTTTCAACAGCTGTTTTCTTGAACTAGACCCAGTGATGTGCTCACTGAGGAGTTTGGGCGAATCTTGAATCCATTCTCTTGTAAGGATTCTCTTGTAAATCTTGTAAGTTTCTCTTACAGCTGTACTTCCCAGCACTTCTTGCTTCTTCCTTGTAGAAGATATACTTATATATACATATCTCAAAACTCTGACTGTGGTGTGAGTCTGCCTTCTCTTAGTAGATTTTGAATCTGTCATTGAAAACTCTCTCTTAAGGATATCCTCTACACGTCCTTGGGACACAAACTTCTGGGGTCATGTAAAAAGCTCTTTATATGCCACAGACATTGATGGGAAATTGTTTATATGTTCTTCAGGGCTGCATTGAAATCACCCATATGACACATTACCCACTTCCTCCCATTTCATCATGATATCTTTAGTTTGCTTTAATCTAGTTTCAGTTTGCCTTTGGTTTTATTTTAACATCTAAGGAAGCATGTTCAAGGACAAGACTGAAAAAAATCAAGAAATATACTCAACAGAGATGGCCAAATTGTACAAAAATAATGCTATTTCAGTTCTAATGGACCCATAACGCAAGGAGGTGTTATAGATGATATCAGTCAGCATTGTACTGATCCCAAAACCACACCTTAACAAGAGAAGGCTGCTAAAAAAAATTGGAATGCTCAACAGATTAAGACAACATTGGCTAAAGTTGGTGGATCTTAAGAGTCTCATATCATATCATATAATTCTACTCCAAAATTCAAAGTGAATTCAGTGGTGGATATTCAATTGGAGAAACATTAACAACTTTTCAAATTCAACTGAATATTCCCTCAGATTTTAATTTTCTTTTCTAGTATCTCTTATTCAGAGTAGTCAAAATATTGAAGATCATAAACTCATACAGCTTCTTTGAATGGTAAAGGAGACAATACTTTTTATAAAAATCTCCTCTTCAATTTTCTGTTTACATTTTATTCCTTTCAGACAATACAAAGATAATCATATATACATGCACATATATATGCATATATATTTATACATATTAAGACTTTTATTGTAAATTCATCATCATTAAGTTACTAGTATATACCTGAGGAATTATATTTTATCTAAAGGGATTGGTTGTGTCATATAAGTCAAGACAAGAATCAAGAGACTACTAACTCAAAGCAAACACTAGCCATAGAGGAGAGATGGCAAATCAGGTAATCAGAAAACATTTTAAAGATATTATAAAATTTACAAAAGAGTTGAAAGTTATGGATAAAGAAATTGAAATTCACAGGAAACCCTTTGAGAAATGGGTGAAATGACTCAATGCATATGGTATGTGAATAACCTCAAAGATAATTGTACTAAGCAAGAGGTGGACTTCTTGATTAGAATACATGATATTTTATAGAATATTTATGGAAAGGTGGGGAAAAAGTATGAGCATCAAGGACCCTTGGATGGTGGTTATAAAGTTTTGTCTCAAGGTACTAGATCATCTATACATTTTAAAAAAATGTGTGTATTGGGCAAACCATAAATAGATGTATCACAATTTGTAAATATAGGTAGTCTAAAGAGAAAAATTCTTTTACTATTTGGACTGTGATATCTGAAAGTTGGAGGATCCTAGTAAAAATTGTGAGGCTACAATAGACACTAAAAACTTGTATGAAATCCAGCTAGCTAGAAGTTCTGAAAGAATACACAATATAATTCTGGAGAAAAGCAAAGCCTGAGTCAAAGAAAACCTGCTTACAACAGTAACATGGTGGCCCTTGGCTAACTCTGCTAAAGCCTGTGAACAGAGAAGCAATTACAGCTATACATGGAAAGACTCTGTAATGCGGCAATGAAAACTGTTGCATGGGGAGGACATACTGTGATGGAGGGGGAGCACTTTGAAGTTGGAACAGCCAGCTTTTACTCCTATGGCCCCTCAGATAAGTAGTCAAAAATTTCTATGCAGCAGGTCTTCTGCCTTCTTCATAGAATTAAAGAGAAATTGGATATAAAAATTATATGTGTGTGTATGTATGTATTAAATTGCAATATGAGGTTTACTTAAATATGATTTACTTAAGAGCTGAACTTTAAATCATATAACTTACCACTAATTTACCTATATTTTACTTCGGCTTCAAATGATATTATTTGGGTTTTTTGAAACCAATTTGAACAAAAAGGTTAATCTAACCCAGCTTTTCCTTTTGATATTTTCATACATGAACACTGTGTTTACATCATTTGCTCCAACTATTTTACCCCCACTAATTTCCTGTTCTCCAACTCACCTCACAAATTCATGACCTCCTTTTAAATTACTGTTATAACATACACACACACACACAAAAGGTATTTTTAAGCAAATTAAACACTCTACTTCGATGGCTATTTAAAACACTCTTACAGTTATCTATATCTCATTCTCTGCACCAGCCCCTCCCTTGCCTTCCAAGGAAAATCCTGCCCCTCTATTTTCACCTTCATCTCACAGTACACTGAATCCCCCTCTAAAGTATCCCTATCAAAAAGTTCCTGCTCTGACCCAGACCCTATGGTTCCTTTTTACATTTCTAGTTTCTGTGGTAACTCTAGGTTTTATCATACATGTAAAGATTTTGATCTAGGAACCACAAAAGGGAAAGAATATTTGACATTTTTTTCTTTCTGGGTCTGTGTTACTTCTTTCAGTATAATATTTTCTAGTTCTATCCATTTACCCAAACATTTCATAATTTTTTTCTTTACAGATAAACAGATTTCTAATGCACCACAGCTTCATTATCCATTCTTCTATTGAAGAACATAAGGCTGATTTTATTGCCTATCTATTGTGAATACAGGAACAATAAATGTGGTTGAATGAGTAGATAGAGTTTTCCTTTCCTGACAGCCACTTACTTCCCAGATAACTACAAAAGAATCTTATTTATTAAATGTTCTGCCAATAGCTCAGGCCTATTACTAACTTGCTCTTATATTGTAAGTTGACCCATATTGTTTATTTATGCTCTGCCACATGGTAATACCTCCTTTCAACATAGCATGGTCATCTCCTGCTCCCTCTACATCTAGCTGGCTACTTCGCTGACTGTGTCAATTCTCATCTCATAGTTCTCAGTTTGGTTTTCCTGCCTAACTTTATTGTGTTCATCTATTGACCATTCAGCTTGTTTGTTAAACCAATCATATATTCACACAGTGTAGAGAAGGATTATTTCATTGCATAGCTGTAGAGGTGGATGTATATATCCAAGGAAGTGAAAGATACCTATAATAAAAAATTTTAACCTCTGGAGACATTGATGATGACACTAAAAAATGAAATGATCTCACATGCTCATGAATTGGTAGAACTAATATTGTGAAGGTAATTATTCTAATAAAAGAAATTTATGTGTTCAATGTAACCACCATAAATATGTCCCTGATATTCTTTACAGAAATATACATTTAAATATTCTAAAATTCACATGGCACTAAAAAATTACAGATAATCAAGTAATGCAAATCAAAAAGATCAATACTGAAGGGATTACCATACTAGATTTCAAGTGATATTGTACACATATACTCATAAAAACAGCATCTTACTGGTATAAAGGCAGATATCTAGATAAATGTAGCAAAAGAGAAGAAATAAACATGAAGCCATCTAATTAATAACACTGATAAATGACAAAAATGTAAAAATAAAACACTAAATAAAAGATAGCATTTTTAATAAATGATGATCAGAAAACTAGTGCACACATGCAGAAAAATTAAATTTGACCCACATCTACCACCTTGCTCAGATATCAATCCCAAATAGATTGAAAGATGTCAATGTGAAGCTGAAATTCTGGTATTTCTAGAAAACAAACATAGACAATACCCTTTTAAGATAGAGGCATATGAAAAAAAATGTATTAAGTAGGAATCTTTTGCCTAGAAAATAAGATAAAATATTGACAAATGGAACCTTATGAAATCAAAATTTTTCTGTATTAAAAAATTTCCATAGGGAAAAAAAGTTTCTGTAGAAAAAAATCCAATGAGAACAAGCCCAATTAATAGAAGGGAATAATTGTCACCTATATGTCTGATAGAGAATATATGGATAAAATAAAAATAACCCCCCAAAGAAACAACCAAAAAAAATAGAACCCATTAAAATGTGCTATGGGTTTGACCAGAGAGTTCTCAAAAGAATAAATAAAATATCTAATAAACATTTTTAAAAGTTATCAACATCCTTAGCAATTAGAGAAATACAAATTAAAATTAATTGAGATTTCATCTCACCCAAGTCTGAAAAGCTAATTTTCAGAAAACAACTGATAATCACCTCTGGCAGAGACTGAGGATAGGGCAATCCTCATTTCTTTTTAGGTGGAATCACAGACTAGTAACCTCATTGTGGCAATCAGTTTGGAGAGTTCTCAAAAAGCTAAATTAGATCCATATGTACCACTTCTTGGAATGATTTACCAATCTTAATATAGTGTAGACTTCAAAATCTGATTAGCTCTTTAAAAATGTGGATGGCTGTTTAAGTGTACTGATGCTTTAATGACCTAGAAATGAAAGGAGTATTAAACAAAATTGAAGACTAGAGGCAGTCTTTCCTCAATTTTTAGACTGTAGTAAACTGTATCCCACTATCCTTTTAGTCTTTAGTGGGAAACAAAACAATTAGCTCAAACATTATGACTGTTGTAGCAGGAATAGATTAGAGAATGAATCATTGGTTTTAAAGGTAAATACAAAGGGATAAAAGCAGAAAGGAAAACTTACAGAATGGTCATTCTGCAAAAAAGAGAAACAGGGATCTTTGAGAAATTTTCTGATCTCAAGACTTGAGCAAAAGATAAAAAGCTTTTGGAAATAATTTATGGTACTCAAAAGTTCAGGATTCTCAACAATTATGGGAACATGCCAGAGAACATGGAAGTCAACGCAAAGAAATGTCCACAATATTCTGAGACAAAGTGAGCTATACAGCAAAGAGTAACAATGATAAATAGAAACCTATGTGTTCACACAAATAAAAGTAAACATTTGAGAATCAGATGAATGGTAGATATCACAAAACTAGTCTTTACAGAAATATTATTTATATATGTTAAAAAATCAAGGCAATAACTAATTATTGGGTGAGGAGCCACAGATCAAGGTTTTTCAGAAAATTAAATGAATACTACAATTACTTCACAAAAGGAAAGGGAGCAGGAGCTACATAGGCTCAAATTGCCTTCCTAGGGGATTCTAAAATCAGTTTAGGATGAGGTGACGACTTTTTCATCTTCATTATCTGGAGGGGGATTTTACTAGTGGATTATTTGGTCATTCTTTTTCTTCTTCAGTAGCTTCAGTGATTGCATTTGTTGTTTCGTGAAGTAAACTCCCTCTCCCCTTCCTTACCTCTCCCTCTCCCTCTCCCTCTCCCTCTCCCTCTCTCTCTCTCTCTCTCTCTCTCTCTCTCTCTCTCTCTCTTTCTCTGTGTGTGTGTGTGTGTGCGCGCGCGCGCGCGTGCGTGCGTGCGTGCGTGTGTGTGTGTGTGTGTGTGTGTGTGTGAACATGTAGTTCATTAAGGGATGGCTTTTCATATTCTATGTAAAGTTTTCTTTATTTTTACTTTTACTGTGTCTTCTCTCCACGGAAATGGGATTTTCTTTTATATGCACTCTCCCTGCCCCTCAGATCCCTGTGCTAGAAAGAACAGTTTTAGTTCTTTCTTAGGTTTGCTGCCCTGATCACCCTGTACATTTCACAGATGTCCTGTCTTCTCTGCCTTATTCCAATATGCATACATTACTCAACATTTTTCTTCAACAGGATCTATACTGGAAGGTCTTATTAATAGTTATTCTTCTGAATATAGGGAATTTGAATTGCATAAAGTGTTCTGTTCTCTATTAATAATACTTAAAGTGATTGATTTGAGCATTATTTGTTGTTTTGAGATTTTCTGTTTAGCCCATTGGAAATGAAATGGAGAAATTTGAAGTTAGATGGCACAGTTACATTGCCTAAGTGATTGTTAATATAGGACTTTTTTCTATCATAAAATTCAAGCTATGGTTTTTTCCACAGTAGAAAAGTTGTGACTTTTTTCACCATTGTTTTAACTTCATTCTATATACATTTTTATATTTTTTCCGTTTTAATTTCATTTCTTTACTTTTTCATTTCATTCAATCAAGCAGATGGCTGATTTCTAAACTTGCTGATTTGTCCATATTATTATGTTCTTAACTGTTTTAAATTTTTATGAGTTATTTATCTATTTTCTATCATACATTAAATGTCAACGGCAGTTTCCCTCCCTCCACTCCTCCAAGTAACCACCCCACCTCCCCTTTTCTCCAGATTATTTTTTAAATTGTCTTATTAGAATTCCCATTATTTCATATTCTGCACAGAACTGTTATTCTTCAAAATGTCCAAGGGATTTTCTTAATGCCTTCCTATTGTAGAAATTACTTACTGGCAATTGATTGTATAAAAGGATTAATATTTATTAAGGGGTTATATAAACACTCACTGATACAAAATTGAATCCTAGGAGGGTTGAGATTGCCAGCAACAATCCTCCCTCTTAGAGAGCTGGAATAAATAAGAAGGGCAGGAAGGGTGCAACATGTCTTCAAATGATGTTGCCTACACCCCTACAGGGGTTCTTAGAACTTTAAAGCCATGCCTAGGTCTTGCTCAAAAGAGCCTGAAACTGCTACATCTCTTGTTTTTGTCTAAATAAGAAAGTTTTACATCTATGTATAAGACTATGTATAATGGAGATAATTATAATGTAATGTTCAGGAGAAGGAACAGGCAATAACATAACCAAGGCCAAACTACAAATAACAAACAACAAACATATTATTATAATGTGTTGAGAATATTGATAAAAACTGTCTAGAATATTGGTAAGTGGCAATATATAGAGATTGTTTTAAAGCTGTTTATTTTGAATAATACAAATCTAATAACTGAATGCTCTTAGCTAAGATATGAAATGGCAGTAACTTTATCTATTTAGTCTTTATTAAAGACCTGAGGGAAAAAATATTATCTGAATAAGCTGAAAGCACAAGAGAGTAACTTAAAATTTAGGAGAGGACAGTGACAGCCCCCTGGACAGTCACCTACAGCTTTATTGCAAAGTTGAATTTTTTTCTTTTTTTTGGGGTGGGGGGGGAGGCTATAGGCCTAAGATATTTGACAGATCTTTTTAGAAGCAGGATATTTTGAGAAAATGTCTTGTCTTGGTAGGTTTTATCAGTTTCTATCTTTTATCTTTCTCAACTGGATTGGAAACATTGCTTACAGTCAGCAGTACAGGCAACAGCTGTTTTTGTCCAATAGGCCATTGCCTGCTAAGGAAGACAAACTCTTTGTGGAGTTTCTTTGATGTCTAATACCATCTCAGGAAAGCAATGGTGATATCAGGAGTTATTGTGTCTTTTATGGCTAAATTTTAAATAACAAAACATTAAATACTACATTTTTAGATCTATGAAACAGTTGAAGAATCTTGTCTATCTGACATATTTTATTATCTATTTGAGAAGCCTAAACAACATGACTATTGCAAAGCAAACATAAGTGACTGTGATATGTAAATTTTATCATGTTAAGACTGAAGCTTATATTGTAAACCTAGTCAATTTATAAATGGGTGTACATTTTTTGAATAATAAATTTAAGTATGACAATTATATAAAAATTAAACAAAGATAAATGTATAGTACAAAATGACAATAGTATTTCAAATATATATCATTATACAAAAATACAAAACAGAGGCATGCAAATATTTTAGGTAAAAATAGAATATAAATTATGGCTAGAATAACTAAATAGGGGTAAAAATTGTATAGTGGAAATGACAACAATATGCTTTATATGTTTTAATGTATAAAATATTTTAATCAGAGGTAGAAGCATATGAAAAATTAATTTTCTATCAATATATATAATATAAATTATTTTAGATAAAGAAAAAAATGTAGATTTATAATTGTATCTATTTATAAATTATCTCAAGCAGAAATATAAATATTTTTATATTTGTAATAATATATAAGAATTTATACCAGTGTAACTTGTGTATGGCTCATATTTGAATAATAATTGTTTGTAATT
>PVIH01024478.1:0-15708 GCA_004025045.1 Sigmodon hispidus | reverse complement strand
TGTTCTTTGTGGGGGCGCTCAGTTAGCGGAAGCTGCTGATTGCCCACAGGTACCTGTGTATTAAATTTACCTCGTGTTATTACAGCCTGGGACTTGTGCGTGAGTTCTTGGGGCTGGGGTCCCTGAGGATCTTTTAAGAAGGTACCAACTCAGCCCAGGATAAAAGCAGACCAACCCAGGTCCTCTAGGGCCTGGGTCCAGTGTGATGTTTATAGACAGCATTACTTCTCAATGTCTGGGTTCCATGAGGGACGACATTGCCTTTTGCTCTTGTACCAGTCTGAGTTTTGGTGCCACTGGTAATTGGCAGCTGATCTCTACCAAGTACTGGTCACTCAAATTTGGACAAGGTATTAGGCATACTTGACACACACGGTTAGTTTGCTTTCATGGTGGGTCTGTAAGAATCAAGTTGGCACATGCTTTTAATCCCAGCACTTGGGAGGTAAAGGCAGGCAGATCTCTGAATTTGAGGCCAGCCTGGTCTACAGAGTGAGTTCCAGGACAGCCAGATACAGGCAAGGTCTCTCAGCTACATAGTGATACCCTGCCTCAAAAACAAACAAAAACAAGTGACCCTTACTGTGCTTTTAGCATGGTGACATTTAGTCATGAAACTTTTTAAATTACTTTCATTTAAAAATATAGTTTTTGTATATGAATGTTTTTCTTTTTTTCTGCTTGTGTGTAAGTTCATCATACATGTGCTTGTAGGTGCCTGTGGGTATCAGAAAGAGGGTTTGGATCTTTTGGAGTTAGTTAAAGGTGATTTAAAGCTACCATGTGGGTCCTAGGAACTGAACATAGGTCCTGGGCAAGAGAAGCAAGTTATTAACTACTGAGCCATCTCTCCAGCTCCTATTTATTATTATTTTATATCATTTTGTTATTGAGACAGGGTCTCACTATGTAGCTCTGGATGGCCTAGAACTGTCTACATAGATGAGGATGGCCCGAACTCACAGAAAACTTCCTAGCTGTCTTTATGAGTGCTGGGATTAAAGGCACACACCACTAATTCAGGAGGCAGGGGCAGGTGGGTCTCTGAGTTTGAGGCCAGCCTAGTTCACAGAGTGAGTTCCAGGTCAGCCAGAACTACACAGAGAAACATTGTCTCAAACAATAACAAGACAAAACCAAAAAGGTACACCCTACCATGTTTGTTTTTTTATTTTTAATTATGTGTATATGTATATCTGACCACGGGTAATGTACATGTGAGTGCATTTACCCATTGAAGCCAGTGGCATCAGATTCCCCTGGATTGGGGTTAGAGGTAGTTGTGATTGGCCTGATGTGTTCTGAGAACTGAACACAGATCATTTGCAAAACCAGTATATGCTCTTAGGTGCTGAGCCTCTCTCTAATCCTGGGCCTTTAAAAAATGTTTTTATAGGGGCTGGAGAGATGGCTCAGCGGTTAAGAGCACTGTCTGCTCTTCCAGAGGACCCGGGTTCGATTCCCAGCACCCACATGGCAGCTAACAACTGTCTGTAGTTCCAGTTCCAGGCAAACACCAAGGCAAATAAATAAAGTTTTTTTTTTTTTTTTTTTTTAAATGTTTTTATAGTGTGTGTGTACATGCAAGCACCTTTACCCCCTGAACCATCTTGGTGGCCCTCATGGGACCACTTGATGTGATTTCTCTGAACCATTGTTGGTCCTTCCCAGTGCCTTAGCATATCTCTCCTAGAGGGGTACAACTCATAAGTAGAGCCATCAAAATTAAACAGAGCTTTAATGAGAACATTAAAGATATTTGGTGAAATGCACTGATGTAGCATTGCCATTTACATATTTGCATTTTCTTTTTTTTCCTCACGAGTGTGTCCCCTTTTTCCTCCAACTCTCAAGAGTTGTTAGTAAATTCCTGAAGGCTGGGGGGTATGAGGGAAGACTCCAAACCATACTGATTGTTTTCAAAACAGGCACAGGGTTTTCCTTGACATAGAGAGGTCTGAAAATAGAGGCTGGCTTCTTTCCTAGCTCTGCTTTGAAAACAAGCAGCTGATGGCCCTGTGAGTCACCAGTTGCCTCAGGGGACTGCCAGCTCTCCAGACATCAGGTGCCCAGGGGCTCTGGGTAAATGTCAGATGCAACTGAGTGTGGTTGGCGATGCTGGCACCAACTCAGGCAATAGGGTAGTGGAGCACCTCTCTGAAAGGAAATCTTGATGCTGCCCTGTGAAGGGCATCTGAAAGGGGAAATGGGTCCTCAGAAGAGCTCAGCTCCGTAGGTGGGGGAGTGTTGTGGTTCCTGTAGCTCAGGACATTGAGAGAAGCAGGAAGAGAGTTAGCTCCCAGGAAGACCTCAGACAGACACTGAGGGGATGAGTTTTTTAAGGCCAGTAAACAAGCTCAATGGTCCTGTGATGGGGAAAGGCAACCTGGACAATCTAGTTGGGACATGATGGAGGGAGAGAATCAGTTCCTGCAGATTGTCCTCTGAATCCCTCATGCGTTGGTAGGGCACTGATAGCCCCCTTCATTAAATAGATACAATAAAGGAACTTTAAAAAGGAAACTTCAACTATTTCATTTGTCTTAAAATTCAAACTAGAAAATACTAGTTTTTTTTGTTTGTTTGCTTGATTTTTCTTTTTCAAGACTAGGTTTCTGTGTGTAGTTTTAGAGCCCATCCTGGAACTTGTTCTGTACACCAGGCTGGCCTCAAACTCACAGAGATTTGCCTCTGCCTCCAGAGTTCTGGGACTGAGGGCATGCACCACCACTGCCCGGGCAATATTAGTAATTTAAAAGTAGGCATAAACTGGACATGATCCTTGTTAGGGCTGAATGCTAACCTATTGATCCAAGTAATTAAAAAGATGCAGTCAATGATCTGTGATGGTGCTGGCCAAACCTGAACAAAGCACTGAGTTTGATCCCAGCACAACATAAACTGGTGTGGCAGTGCATACATTTAATCTCAGCCCTAGGGAGGTTGAAGGAGGAGGATCAGGAGTTCAAGGTCATCTTCAGCTATATAGGAAATCTGAAGTCATCTTGGGCTACATGAGATCTTTTGAAAACAAAACACTGGGAGTATGGGGGGTGTAGCTCATGGGTAGAGATCAGTAGAGTCTGGCATGACCCCTAGGAACACATCTTTCTCAATGCTATTTATTCTTTCCCTCTGCCTTTTCTCTCTATAGTATACACTAACTTTATGTTAACCTACTTGGTAAATACTTTTCTTTTTCCAATTTACCATCTAAAATGTTCACAAGAGTATGGGTTTTTTGCTAGTTTTATTCATTATTGTATTCACATGTACTAATGCATGCATAGCACATAGCTGATAATATTTCTCAAATAAAGGCAGACAAAAAAAAAAAAAAAGGTTGTATCTTATATTGGTGGAAATAGGATGTTTGTATGCCAGAGTCTAAATTGGAATTATTCACTGGAGAACAATTTGTCAAGATTCATCAAAGGGGCATCTACCTTATGACACAGCAATTCAACCACCTAATGTTTGTTCACTTAGTATATGTATACCCACATACATGTTCAAGAATGTGCGCTGTGACCCTTATATCTTAGTACAAAACGCTGGGATTGGTCTACACGTGCACTATCAAGAGTCTATTTAAATAGCACACACTGGAATCCTTAAGATTGCATGACATGTCTGGGTTAGGAAGGCATTGATGCAATACAGTCTGCATGACATCGAAAAGAGTCAGACACAAAAATGAGTGCAGAGGAAGGGATGGAAGGAAGAAAGGGAGGGAACAGTAATTATATTTTAATTTCAGGACAAAAAAAAAAAAAAAAAGGCGTGCTTCCGTTTGGATTTGAGAGGGATTAGGCCAGGTGCAGTGGCACACGCCTTCGATTCCCAGCACTCTGTAAATTTAAGGCCAGCCTGGTCTACAAAGTTCCAAGACTGCCAGGGCTCCACAGAGCAACCCTGTCTAGAATAAACCAAAACCAAACCAAACACATTCACACACAAAGTTTTGGGGGCTGGAGAGATGCCTTAGGTTAAGAGCAGAGGACTTAGATTCTATTACCAGCACCTACTTAGCAGCTCACAAAACCACATTTTTATCATAAACATCACACGAATAATTCTGGAACTCACAAGCAATTTTTTTTTTTTTTTTAAACCTTGTTTAAAGGCTAAACGCTTGAAAGAAAAAAAAAAAACTTTTTCAAAGCTTCTATTGTGGGAGACCTTTCACTTCCTCCGCAGTGAAGCCAATTAAAAGGACGGTTGGGTTGGGTACGGCCTCGTGCTGCAGACCCGCGGGTGCCCAGCGGCCACCCCCCCCACCCCCGGGTTCCGCGCTGCGGCGGCAGGAGCGCGCTCGATCCTTAGAGGGCAGCAGCGGGGCGTCGCGAGGACGCATGCGCTCCGGCAACTCCCGGGGAATTAAAAGAGAGAGGGAAAAGCTCCGCAGAAACGCGCGGCTCGCGTCCCCCGGCCGCGGCGTGATGCGCACGGCCCGACCCGTGACGCCGCGGCCACCCCCGTCGTCCCCGCGCCCTAGCTGCCATCGGGCGCCCGGACTCGCTCCCCATGGGGCTGCGCCGCTGGCTCCGGAGCGCCTGCTGCTGCTGCCCGTGCCAGTGCCTGGAGGAGCCCGCGCGGCCCGAGAAGGAGCCGCTGGTCAGGTGCGTACCAGCGCGATCCGAGCCTCGCGGGGTGGGTACCCGGGTGTCCTCTGAGCCGGGGGCAGGGTACTGTGAGGTCACACCTTGGTCCCATCGCAGCACGTCTCCGGTAAAACGTTTTTAAGCTTTTAGATCCTTGGGTTAGATCGGAAAGCGCAGATCCTCAGAGGCAGCTGATGCCCCTTGGGAATGCCACTGATTGGTGCAGGGAAGGGCTGGGAAGAGAAGTTTCGGGGGTAGGGGGGCTCATCGGATGAAACGGACGGGTGTGAGTTTCTGTGTCACTCAGCAAAAAAGTTTGCCTGTCAGTGTCATGACCGAAAGAAGTCGAGTTTAGCGACTGGGCATAAGGAAATCTTTCTCATGATAAAAAACAACAACCTGCTCCCAGGCTGTTCTGTTCGCTGTAGCTTAAGCTGTGAAACGTGAGGAAAATTACTGCTCATTAATTATGTGCTAAAAGGTTTGTGAAAAAACTCTGCACAGATTTGCTTGATTTTTTTTTTTTTAACCGACACTTTAATTTAGGCATAAACACTAGGGGTAGGAGAAAGGCACTCAGCAGTAAGACATATCCAAGTGTGGGAACGGACAGGGGGGTAGGAGGGGGTAACTGGGAGGGGGCGGAGATCCAGGACACTGATTGTTTTTTTTCCCCCATAAAGTGATATTTTTATTGTGGATTTGCCGAAATCAAAGTTCCACCAAGCTCTGCCTCAGGGAACAGAATATTTAGAATGAAATTAGGGCACGGGATGTAGGCTGGAATTCCGGGTTCGGTGAACAGGCTCTGAAGCCAGAGCTTCTTAATATGCAACGAATAAGATAACGCTTGCCCAACTCTTTCGGAAGCATGACTTACCTTTCCATATTCTGTCAAGTCCAGACACTTCCCCTGACTTTGGAGAGTTACATAACCCCATCCTGCCTGTCTGCTCGCATTTTCCAGAGCATTAAGCACCCTGTACTTGCCACTGTAGGAACAATTCACTCTTAGTCCCTTCAGGCTCGAGGCCACTGGTGACCTTTTGCCTTCTACCCCTTCCGAAATGGTGGGTTTCAAGTGGTCTCACTTGATCACATTGTCCTTTTTCATCCTTTCTCCTGCGATTTAGGCCTTGGAATTTATCATGGAGTTATTTGGTGAGCACACAGGTATCTGTGGAATATACTAGACACACAAGACACTATATACATATATATCTACACAACATAACACAGCACAACTTGCAGACAGACAGACACACACTCACATACCCACTCACTGTGAGACTTATAAACCTGCGCTCATGGAGATCCGATTGCCTCCTAGTGCTGTGATTAAAGGCATGTTTTCACCTCTCTGAACTACCTACCATACTGTGTTTGATTGTTTTGGCTAACAACCCTCTCTCTCACTTAGGTTTTGAGATTAATCTGCATAGGGTGCAACCGAATCATCTACCTTTAATTTAAAAGGCAATTGGTAACTGTGTAGAATTTTATCTCAGGACTTTAGCTTATTGGTTATTATAAAACATAGCTTTCAATTTTGTTTTAGCCACAGCTTTGGGTGTTTCCAGTGGTTTTTGTTTGTTTGTTTTAGGATTGCTAGACTTTTGGTAAATTTTATTTTGAAATAGAGGCTCTCTCCTGTCTTGCTTTATGTCCAGTGGATAAAAGTTGATGAATTTTGTGATTATTATTATTTGGAAGATAGGGTTAGCCAGGCATGGTGAAGAGTAGGCACTTGGGAAGCAGAGACAGGATAATCAGGTGTTCAAAGCAGCCTTGGCTACGGACGTTTACACACAAGGCCCTGCCTGCCTAAAAAGAAGTGCTTAAAAATTAGGAAGATACAGTCAGTTGGAACCGCATAGCAATGCAGTTACCTGGGATGAGTCACATAGGTGGGTGACTGGCCATGAGTTATTAAGATTATTTGTGCCACAGTTTCCTCATATCTTTGTTAAGGGTGATGATGACAGTACATACTTCAAAGGTTTGTAGGGGAAAAGGAAAGGAGGTCATACATGCCAAGTGCTTAATATAGTGTCTGACAATGTAGTAAATACTCCATAAATTTTAATTATATTAATTTTCATTGTTAGTCTTCTGAGCATGTGAGTGTGAGTGGACTTGTCTCATCTGGTTAAGTGTGTTATTCTGGCCCCATTTTGGTTAAGCATTTCAGAGGGGCAGCTTATTAATGGGCACGTGAGG
Organism: Sigmodon hispidus; assembly: GCA_004025045.1. NCBI lineage: Eukaryota > Metazoa > Chordata > Mammalia > Rodentia > Cricetidae > Sigmodon > Sigmodon hispidus. The sequence continues at coordinate 8,884 of PVIH01024478.1, read as the reverse complement.
TCATGATGTATCTGTGTTTACAGGAACTTCAATGTTCTTTCTACCCTAGACATGTGAAGATCTGGTTCGAATTCCTTGTTTTAGTTTATTATTATTATCATTGCATATTTATATGTCTGATATGCATGCGTCTGTGTATACATGGTCTCCTGTGTATGGGTACCCATATGTACAGGTAGGTGTATGTACATGTAGAGAGAGGCCTGGGCTTGAGGTCAGATGTCTTCTTGATTACTTTTCACACTATATATTAAGGCAGGGTCTCTCAGTTGAATCCAGAACTTGCTAGCTAGCCATTAGCTCAGGGATCCCTGGTCTCTGCCTCCTGAGCTAGAATTGCAGGCAGATGACCATGCCCACCTGGAATTTATGTAGGTGCTGGAGATCTAAACTCTAGTTCTCACACTTGCTTGACAGGTACCTCACCTGGTGAGCCCTCTCTCCAGCCCCTAGTTTATTCACAAATCATTGTCTTTTTGGTATATACACAAAGCCATGCAGCTATTGTACTATATTTTATTTTATTTTGAGACAGGGTTTCTCTGTAGAGCCCTGGCTGTCCTGGAATTCACTCTGTAGACCAGGCTGGCTTTGAACTCACAAAGATCTGCCTGCCACTGCCTCCTGAGTGCTGGGATTAAAAGCATGTGCCACCAATAGCCCAGCTTCTACCATATTTATTAATGTGCGTGTGTGTCTGTCTGTTTATCTGTGGGTATGTATGTTGGCATGCTTGATCTATGGCTTGAGTGTGGAGGTCAGAGGATAACTTGTGGGATCCAGTTGTCTCCTATTTCTGTATGAGTCCTGGAGATTGAACTCAGGTCATTAGGCTTGGCAGCAAACATGGTTACTAGCTGAACTATCCCTTCAGCCAGCTATTGCAGCATACTTTCTAGCAGTCCTGTTTTGGGCCTTTTGTGTAAGTGGCATCATAATTGGCCTTTTGTGTGTGACTTTTTGTACTTAGCATGATGGTTTCACAGTTTATTGTGTTGGAATGTTCTTTTTATGACTGAATATGATTTCTTTGTGTGGACTGATCATATTTTTTAATCAACTTACCTGTTGATGGACATTTGGGTTATTTCTACTTTTGCCTTTTATGGATAGTGTGTGAGCGTTTGTGTGCAGGTTTCTGTGTAGACATGGTTTCAGCTCCTTTGGGTAAAGCTCTCAGAGTGGAATTTCTGGGTCACATGGTGAGTGTGTGTTTAACTTCTGAGGAACTGCTGTTCTGTTTCTGAAGAGCTTGAGTGAAGTACTGGTGATGTCATGTGGTCAGAGGGTTCTCTTTATTATTGAGAACCTCAGTTTTCATGTCATCATCTTATCTTTCCCCTTACAACAAACTGTTTTATTTTCACAGCCAGCCTTGTTCCCTTAACCACCCTTTACTAGGTATAAGAATGCTGTCCATTATCACAAACTCAGAAAGATAAGCAGGGGATGTACTCACTCATTAGTGGTCCCTAAACAAACAAGAAAAAAGCCAAGCATGCCCAAGCTGCAAACCACAACCACTGAACAGCTTGGGATCAGAAGCTGGACTGACTCTTCAGATCCCACTCCACCTAAAGGAACACCTGACTCACTTTTGAGGGAGGGGGGACAAAACTGCATCTGCCAGGAGTGGAGACTGAACTAAGCAATGTTGGGTCAGTGGGACCATGGGACTGTCTGCTGCCTGCCCAGGGAGGAGATGGGCAGTTGCGGAGAAGAAAAAATGACCTGATGTGGCGGGAGGGGGAAGGGACCTTGAATAATGATATACAGGGATAGAAAGTGTGACTTCTTTGTTAATAATAATAATAATAATAATAATAATAATAATAAAGAAAAGTATACAGAAAAAAAAGAATGCTGTCCATGTCATACTTTAGTCCCAGAGTTGTGGTGGCTAGAAGAGGTACCACCAGAGGAGACTGCACTGCCATCTGTATGTGTGGCTTTCTGCAGTCCTTTCTCAAAGCTGCACTGGGGATGCCTGTTATTCTGAGCAGTTTTTGACCTTGATCCTTTGGCTCTTACAGGGACTGTTCCCTTTCTGTGCTTCCATGTTTTCTTTCCTCCACTTGTCTCTTTTCTCTCTCTCTCTAGAAATATCCCAAGATGTCCCCTGACCAGCCATTCACCTTGATTCACATGACCACTCATCATACCATTCTCTGATATCTCTGTATCCCACACAAATGTCTTTGAAGGCAGATGCCTGGACCCCTACTGCCTTCTTGACTACTGTTGTTGAGGCTGATACTCAAGTGTGGATCAGGCCTAGGATTATGCATTCTAGAAACTGTGCTACCTCGTTTGGCTGGAGATGGTCTGTGGACAGTTTGTGACACTTAGCTAGAAAAGCTATGCTCAGTGATGGAGATGATCAGCAGGTAAGAATTTTGCTAAGCTAAATATGAGGGCTGGGATTTGGCTCTCCAGAATGCTTGTAAAAAGCTGAGTAGTTGTGTCCACTTGTATGTAAGCCCAGTGCTTGGAGGGTGGGACAGGGGATTCCCAGAGCAAGCAACAACCTGAGACTGAGAGTCCAGGAGCATAAGACCTGACTCAGCAGGAGAGCTTGGAGAACTATTGGGAAGAATCTTTGCATCAACCTTGGGCCTCCACATGAGCACCCATGTTCACACGCACATACCATACATACGTACATACATGTGCATGTGAAAAAAACAGAGGGGGCTGGAGAGATGGCTCAGCGGTTAAGAGCACCGTCTGCTCTTCCAGAGGACGCGGGTTCGATTCCCAGCACCCACATGGCAGCTAACAACTGTCTGTAGTTCCAGTTCCAGGCAAACACCAAGATAAATAAATAAATAATAAATAAAGTTTAAAAAAAAAAAAAAGAAAAAAACAGAAGCTATGCTTAGATGCAGTGGAAGGCTGGTTGCCACATAGGACATGCCCATATAGGTAACATCTATTTATCGGGCTCCTGATCTTTTCTGATCCTGAAATCAGACTTCTAGTTAGATGCATATTGTATGTTTGAAAGTTGCAAGCAAAAATTGGCTGTTTCTCTCTTACCTATTTAGCCATGCTAGACACTCATCTCTGTTTTCTCACATGTCTCCTCCGTGGCGTCCAATTTTGCATTCACTGTCTCTATCTGTAACTAGCTAGGGAGCTGGCTTCCTACCAGCTGCCTTTGCTGATGTAATGGTTGTTAGCAGCAACATCTTTTTATTTTTTATACACCGCCGCCCCCTGGCGCCCCCCCTCCCCGTGTGTGTGTGTGCAAAGTGTATGAGCAGAAGCCAGAGGAGGATATCTCGTACCTGCTTTTATATCACACACTATTTTTTTTTTAACACTTTTATTTATTTATTTAATTATTTGCCTTGGTGTTTGCCTGGAACTGAAACTACAGACAGTTGTGAGCTGCCATGTGGTTGCTGGGAATTGAACCCGGGTCCTTGGGAAGAGCAGATGGTGCTCTTAACCGCTGAGCCATCTCTCCAGCCCCACTATTTTTTTTTTTTTTTTTTTTTAGATAATTAGGGTCTTACAGAATCTAGAGCTAGACTGGTGGTTAGGAAGCTTCAGTGATCCTCCTGTCTCTGCCCCCTTGAAGTGCTGGGACCATAGGAATATGAGCATGGTCATACCCAGTCTTTTAAGTGGATGCTGGGGATCTGAACTCAGGTCCCCTTGCTTATACATCAAGTGTTTGGACCTGGTGAGCCATCTCTCTAGTTTCCTATTTTTTTTCCTTCTGAGAAACTTTGCTGAGGTTGTAAGGCCCACTTCAGTTACTCTCTTTTTGAGGAAATGTTGGGAAATCTCCCTGGAAGGGTAAGGCTCCTCTTTATTTTTACCCTTGGGGCTCTTCCTGCCTTTGGCCAGCTGTCAGTTATGAGATGTGTATTGTAAATCTGTCTAGACTAGAGGTCTCAGGCCAGCATCTGGAGGCTGAATCCTTATCACTTTTATATCCTCTGTGGTACCCAGTTCAGTGAGCCAGAATGTAGTAAGAACTGAATAAATTTATTTTTGATTATTAATAATTATAGCTATCTGTTCATTAACTGCTTGCTATGTGCAAATTTTAAAAATTATTGTTTAAAAATTATGATGACTATTAAACAGACAGCAACAATTCTGACATATGTCTTAAGAAAGAATGATAAGGTTCCTGTGCCTGCCATCTGCCACTGTTGTGTGTACTCAGAGCTTCATCTTCTTTCCACCTGTGACCTCTAAAGAAAATCTGTTTTTAGCATTTTTTTAAAGATTTGTTTATTTATTATGTGTACAGTATACAGAAGAGGGTACCAGATGTCATCATAGATGGTTGTGAGCCACCATGTGGGTGCTGGGAATTGAACTCATGACCTCTGGAAGAACAGTCAGTGTTCTTAACCTCTGAGCCATCTCTCCAGCCCCTGTTTTTAGCATTTTTAAACTTTATGTATAAGGTGCATATTGTATTCTGGCTCTTGCATAAGTGAAATTTCTTTGCATACATTGTCACTGTGACCAAGAGAGATAGATGTTAGTTATTTATTCACAAATGAGGAGTCTTGAGCATAGAGAAATAAAATAATAAAGGTTATGATTAATAAGAGTGACTATTTAAAAACCAGTTGTGGGGCTGGAAAGGTGTCTCAGCAGTTAAAAGCTTTTTATAGCAAACTTTCAAAGATAGTATGGAGATTTTTGTATTAGCCATCAAATAACTTATTCTAATGTTATTCTCTAAATTACCATGGTACAATTGTGGAAATCAGTGTTATACTCACAGAACTTTTAAAAATTCATCATTTTCCTGGCTAGCATTTTTGTTGTCCTAAACACCTGAGGAGAGACCATTCCATTCATATATATATGTGTGCATATAAATTATATATGTGTGTAAAATTTATATTTTAGAAAATTAAAAGCAAAAGCAAGACCAAAACAAAACCCGAACAAACCAAAAAACCCCTTGTATTCCTGAGTAAGGTCTCACTCATAGTTACTGGGGATTAGCCCTTGGATATATTAGCCCTTTTGTGTATAGCCAACTTAAACTTGCTACAGAGTATTTGTGAAAAGGAGTGATCTAAGGTTTTTGTATGCTGATCAAATCTAGGATATTGTGACCCCTTGGCCATCCAAATAATTTTTTGTCCTTCCAGAGGTCCTGAGTTAAAATCCCAGCAACCACATGGTGGCTCACAACCATCTATGATGAGATCTGGTACCCTCTTCTGTATACTGTACACATAATAAATAAATAAATCTTTATAAAAAAATCTATTGATTTTAGTATCAATTGTAGGGTTATAGGTAAAGTCTAGTGAGTGGGAAAATTTTAAATATAAGATGAGGATCATCGAACTTACATCTACAATTAACATTAGAAGGATCTGAGGCATAGAGAGCCTCAATAACTGAAAGGCATGAAGAGTTGAGGCAGGATTCACATCCTGTTGCATTTTGGTGTGGTCATGAGAGCAGAGCCCTTCCAGGATGCAGAGGGTTACATCTCCAGCAACTTAGAAACTGTATCCCAGAAATGGTGTGTTTGAGTCTGAGAGTTTCCTTGAATTGTGGTAGCCTGGGGTCCAGAACCCCTAGCTCCTTTCCCTGTCCTGAGGGTAGAGACAAGGTGCCAGTGTGGAGGAAGGACAGGGGTGAGGGAGGGCTTGTGCCATTTGAAGGGGTCATTTAAAGGCCCTGCTTAGAAGTGCATTGATTGCCTCTTACATGTGCAGAGTCTTTACTTTTAAAGGCTGACCTTACATGACCCGTGAGCTGATGGAATCACTCACATTCACCTGTAGAAGGGCTTGCAAAAAGTTGGCAGGTATGTTGATATTGGTGAGAGCTCTCAGCCTGGCGTCCACATAGCCTGGTTTTCCTCTTGCAGCATGCTTTAGGATTTGCAGTGCCAGACCTCAGCAGACTGTGAAGGGTGGACACGTCTCATCCCTGGCTTTCTATGCTACAGGTTATGGTCTGCCACAGTGCTAGCTAGAGGGTGATTCACAGGAGAGAGTGGAGACATCCAGGGTCCCACTGTAGGACAGTGCCTTCGTCTATAAATCCCATCCTAGGCCTGACACAGTTACCTTCTTGAGACAGAGAAAAGATGGAAAACAAGGGTCATTCCTGGAGCTCAGAGGTCAGTGCTGTAGAAGTCAGTCATTCACTATTTACAGGACATTTTTCTTTGTTATTGAAACACTCTTAGAAAAATGATTCTGATGACCTGGACCTTGTTTTGTAGACTCCGTTTATCCAAAATGCACAAAGATTCTCTTGCCTCAGCTTCTCAAGTGCTGGGATTAGAGACATATTACCAAGTGTTTGAGTGTTTCGTCTGCATGAATGTCTGTCCCGGCAGGGCTAGAAGAGGTCATCAGATCCCCTGGAACTGGAATTCCAGTGGTTCTAGGCCACCATGTGGGTGCAGGGAACTGAACCTTTTCCTTGGAACAACAGTCAGTGCTTTAGACTACTGAGCCACCTCCAGCTCTCACAAGGATGACCTAAAGATTTTCTTCTGGTAATCCACAGTAGCATCCCTGTTCTCCTTTTGTCAGTTAGTCACGTGATGCCAGAAGGTCCCTAGAGATGACATTTCATTCAGTCATGTGACACTGGAAGGTCCCTAGAAGGTGACCTTTTTTAGTCAGTCAGGTGACATTGGAAGGTCCCTAGAAGGTGACATTTCTTCTTTCAGTTGTACATCATATGATCTAAGTTTTCAGGAACTTTCTAAATGTCTTGAAGTGATTTTATCCTAACTCTAACCCTAACCCTTTGTGTAAAAAGTAAACTTTGTAAGAATTATTTACCTGGGCTAATAACTGTCTTAACTGAGGCAGTTATATATTGTATATCCTATTCTTTTTTTGCCCTTTAGGAAATTAGTTTTGGTGAGACATTGTGCCTAGAGAGTATACCTCTTTCAATGTTTGACAGTATCCTGAACTATGTTTTAGGTTTTCTTTTGTTTTTGAGACGAGGTCTCTGTATGTAACCCTGGCTGTCCCGGACTTACTGTGTAGATCAAGTTGCCTTGAATTTACTGAGATCCATCTACCTCAGCTCAGGTGCTGGGCTTTATGTATGTTTAAATGATATCACAGACAAAAGACATTTGATTTGGTATAAAGAACTATACAGGGCACACTCCTGTAACCACTGATCTAGATAAGAGATGGATGTCCCATACCCCCATTCCCTCCCTGATCTTATCTAGACTTTGAGCATAGTTATTTCCTTGTATTTCTTTATAGCCATACCAGCTCTCTGTGAACCTTAAAGATGCAGCCTAGCTTTGCCTTTAAACTTCACGTGAATGAGGGTCAAACCTTGTGTGTTCCCACATGCATCATTTGGCTCCACAGGTTCATTCATGCTGGTGCAGTGAGCTGGCTTCATGATTCTTCCTGTTGCATGGTGTATCCCATTAGACTCACACTTTCTATTAGTGGTTTCCAGTTTAATGCTATTATAGCATGTGTCTAAGGTCAGCGCAGAGCATGAAATTGTCCTCTCTTGTGGCCCTCTCCTGGTTCTTTGGATATGCTAAACAAATCCCTAACTCTTACACTTACCCTCTCTGCCTAAAATATCCTGTCTCTGGCTTTCTGCATGGCTAGTTCTCTCTCCACTCAGTCATTTTATCAGACAGTTCTTCCTTGACTGGATGTCCAGCCCTGCTCATCTCCTTTTTCTGAACCTCTCTGTGTATTTCTATACAGTCCTGGTTATCATCTGTTTCTTCCACAAGACTCTTAAGCCTGATTCTCATCCATTTAATTACCTGAACAGTGTGAACAGTTTTCTGTGAGGCCAGTGTCATGGATGCAGGCCTCATCTCTACTGTTGAGAGTCCTGTGAATTTGGGAAACAAATCAGTAATCCAGCAAATATTTGTTGATTATCTGTTGTGTGCCAGGTACTATGTTAGACACTGGCAATGAACCACTAAGCAAAATGTATGGCCAGAACCCAGTCGGTCCGCTTATGTCCTCTAATGGTGGCAGGCAAAGGACACAATAGACAGTAAAGTGGGGATTAAGCATGAGAAGGAGGGATAGAACTGAAGAGGGAGGTGTGATCACAGTAGAGTGAGTGGTCAGAGCAGGCCTTGAGCAGGTGATGTGTAGAGAGGAGAGACAGCGAGTGTCTGGAGGAAACTAGATAGGTAGATAGATAGATCAGCCCTTACAGACAGCTAACAGGACCCGATGGACATTTTGGAAGAATCAGTCACTCTGGCTGTTGGATTAAAAACAGAAGAACCAGATTGGAGAAATGGCTCAGCTGTTTGGAAAACTTTCTGCTTTTGCTGTGTTTGGTTCTCAGCACCCACAAAGTGGCTCACGAGTATCAGTAACTGTAGTTTCAGGGGATGTGATGGTGCCATTTTTCTGGATTCTCTGGGCACCAGGTACACATGTGGTGTAATATATACATACATACAGGCAAAAGACTCATACACATAAAATTAAGAAAGGAAGAAAGGAGGATAATGGGCCAGAAAAACAAACCTCCTATAGAAATTCTTGTGGAAGACATAGGAAGCCCTGGTTTAGGTGTAGTGGGGAGATGGATATTTTTTGAACACAGAACCAGTAGAATTTTGGTTGAACTGATGAACTGGAGATAGGGATTGAGGGATTCAAGATAGCTTTGTGTTCTTGGCCTGAGCAATATGAAGATGAACTGCCATTGTGTAAGTGGGGAAACCCACTAGCAGCAGGGTCCATGGTTGGGCCATGTTGATCTGTCTTTTAGATATCTCACTGGAGAGAGGAAGCTGAAAATTTGCGAGAGAGATTCAGGAGTTGATTTGGGAATCTTTCTTATATGGATAAGTCTTTAAAGCCAGGCGACTAGATGAACAAGCCAGGCCTCAGGACAGAAAGAGGGG
>PVIH01024477.1:0-22667 GCA_004025045.1 Sigmodon hispidus | reverse complement strand
AAAAAAAAAAAAAAAAAAAAAAAAAAAAAAAAAAAAAAAAAAAAAAAAAAAAGAAGGTTTTAGAAGACATCTTCCCCTGTTTTGGCCTTCCAAAGGTAATTGGGTTTGATAACAGCCCTGCCTTCATTTCCCATGTAAGTCAGCTAATGGCCAGGGTATTGGGGATAAATTGGAAGTCACATTGCGCCTACTGAGCCCAGAGTTCAGGACAGGTAAAACATATGAACAGGACTCTAAAAGAGACCCTCACCAAATTAGCAATGGAGACTGGCACTAGGACTGGGTCAAACTCCTCCCTACGGCCCTGTTTTGAGTCCGGCTTTCTTCGGATTAACCCCCTATGAGATCCTCTATGGTGGCCCTCCCCCAATAGCAGATCTATTGGGACCTGACACATGCTCTTTTACCAAATCCCCTAACCTCCAGGCTTGACTGAAGGCCCTGCAGCTCATCCAGGACCATGTCTGGAAGCCACTGGCAGCAGTGTACCAGTCCATCCCACCCCCGGTGCCTCATTTTTTTCCAGATCGGGGATTCTGTCTAGTCTACGGACAACAAGTTAAAACTCTAGAACCCCACTGGAAGGGACCCTATATGGTTCTGTTGACTACACCAACATCTGTCAAAGTTGATGAGATTGCTGCCTGGATCCCCGCCTCCCATGTCAAATCAGCTCCTTCCAACACCAGACCTGAGACCAGTGAAGACTACTCTGAGACGCCCAGATAGAAGCTTCAGCGTACCCAAAATCCCCTAAAGCTCAGAATCTCAAGAGTCTGATCCTGACCCTTCTGGTGGGGTTCACGGGAACGGCACCTGCCGGCAACCCCTACCTTCCGGGAACTACTACTTGGACCCTGTCCATTGCGGACACCCATATCATTCTAGATACCAGATCCACAGTGGACCTTATGGGACCGGGTGCTCATAAGAACTAAGAGCAAACCTCCTGACTATCCTTGAAACCTTGGGTCAGCAGACTTCAGGTGTAGCCTGGTTTGATGATTGGAGCCCTGCAGTTTGAGTGCAGCATAAGTGCCCCCAGCTGAGACTGGCATTCCCCGCTGCTTGCGTAGGGTCGTGCCCCAAGGAGAGGCGGTGGGTGTGGTACAGGAGCTGGCACTGGCACACCTGCTGGAAGCCGAGAGACAAGAACGCGTGCCTGTGCCGAGGCGCAGGAAGTGGAGGATCAGCAGGTGCATGTCCTGGCACAGCTGCTGCATGTCTGGGGCTCCCCGTGTGTCTTGGAACCCACCACTTGCTCTTGCTACTAACTTTTGGTCCATGTATCTTCAATATGCTACTACAGTTTATTACAAAAAGGCTATCAGTCTCACAGGCCTTTATCCTGACCCAACAATATCATGCCCTGAAACATGCAGAGATATCATGATTTTAAGATTAAAATATGCTCATAAGAAAATGGGGAAATGAAAGACCCTAAGTTCTAAGGCCTGACCCAGACTTTCAGTTCAAGTTCGGCAGAGCACCCCCATGAGAACAAGGAACCAAAAGTATATAAGTCTGTTCCAGAAAACAGAGTGACTCAGCCCAGATGGTCATAATCAACTCAGATGACCATTAGGACATAATGGTCGAACCTGTGATTAAAATACCAGAAGTTCCAAGCAGAATAGCTGTGACCTATGCCAACACCCAGTTGTAAATGCCAAAACCCGTAAGAGTTCTTGGAAAAGCCCCCATCTGACCTTAAGGGAACCCCATGACTATTGTGAGCAACCTTATGATTATAGTATGACCTTTAAAGTGACCAATCAAGTATTGCCCCAGTTGCTGTGGTGATTTCAGGATCTAACACGTTTACACAGTTATACATGCAGGCAAAACACCAAATCACATAAATTAAAAAATAAATGTTTAAATTTTTATTCTGTTTCTGAACTTTTTTCTGCATGAGGTCTTTTTTGGTACCTCCCCTCACCGCCCATCTCTTATACTTTTCTCTTCCTCTCACTATCATTCTTCTTCATGCTCCTCCTTTGTCCTTTGACCTCCTTAACTTTGCACCTCCTCTTCCTCTTCCTTCTCTAGTCTCCTTTCTTCCTTTGTTCGTAACTTCCTAAAGACAAGGTCTTTCTATGTAGCTCTGTTTGGCCTGGAACTTGCTATATAGATCAGGCAGGCTTCAAACTTACAGAGCTCCTCCTGCATCTGTCTCCCTCCCCAGTTCTGGGATTACAGACATGTGTCACCATACTCTGCCTTCCTGGTCTACTTTCTGTATCTCATTCACTTACTATCTCCTCACTTAAGTGCTCCTTTATTTCACAGCACAATTAACAATAGGGTTTGCCATTTTCGGTTCTATGGTCATCGGTGGTGCAAAGTGGGATTATGATTTATTTAAGCACATTTATCTTGGGGGGGTTGATGTTGCTGTTACAGCAGTTTGTTTCTTCTGTGCTGAGTGGTGCTAGAGATTGAGCCTTCAAGAGCAGGCTGTTCAATGAGAAGATCCTCTCCAAAAGTCCAGAAGAGATATTAAACCAACAGATGTGTGAGGCACAATCACTGCAGTAATGGATGAAGCAGGAAAGTAAGGCAACGTGACTCCTCTAGGAGACAGGGACTCACCACTACTGGCACCAAAGACACCATAGCAGAAGAAAGACTGGATGAAGATTTCAAAAACTCAAGAGGACACACACTACTAGATGATGCAGTCAGGTCTCAGAGAGGAAAGTCAGTAACACAGGAGAAAAAGTCAGCATAACAGATTCAAAAACCAGCAATTCACATTAAAACAAAACAAAACAAAGCCCCTCAGCAACAGAGTAGAAAAACCCAGCAAAGAAACAGATTTTTAAAAAGTGTTAGAAGTGAATTAAATGGGAAAAATTATCAGGGATGGAGGCCACAGGTGATAAAATACTGGATTTCAACACTGATAAGAGGAAAATAAATCAAATTTGAGCATAATCAAATTCAGGAACTCTGGGATATAATCAGCTGAAACATACGACTTCATGAGACAGATGGAGCTGAGATTAAACACAAAAGACAGAGAACCTGTTCAATAATTATATCAGAAAACCCCACAAATCTAGAAATAGACATTTGAATAGGAGGCATTAAGAACCCCATATACATGTGGCCAGAGAAGATAAGATCCCTTCCACAGTATAGTCGTTTTGCCAAGGAAAACAAAGCAAATAATATTCAGATTTGTGAGGAGAAAATGCCAACTCACCAACAGAACCAGGAGCAGTAGCTTTCTGGTTAACATCTTTTGTAGCCAGGACAGATAGAATCATATATTTTTAGACCTGAGAGTAAATAACTGCTGGCCAAGAGTACCATATCCAGCAAAACTATTCTTTTCAATTAAGGATAAATTAGGGCATTTTAAAGCAAGCATAACCCAAGGAAGTTCATACCCACTTAGGTAGCACTGCCAAAGATACAGGAATATTATACACAGAGGAGGAAGAAAGATGGTCTCAATCACAAGACCAAAGGGGATAATAAATTTCAAGTAAGGATGGCCACACAAAGGGAACATAGGAGAGAATCTATTATATCCAACACAGTTGGCCAGCAAACACCTGGTATTAATAGGAGGTGGAAGTAAAGGAAAAATAATCCAATCAGAAAAACTAACAAAATTATAGAAACCATTCACATCTTTCAATAATAGCCTTAAATATAAACAACATTAACTCGCCAATAAAGAGACAGACATGTCCTGCGTAGGTTAAAAACTAGGCACACTTTTATTTTGCCTCCTAGAAGCAATCTCAGTGGTAAAGACACACACAAACTGAGTATTAAAGACTGGAAAACAACTCATCAAGAGAATGGAAATAATTTAAAAGGCTGTCATGGCTATTCTGACAGAATAGATTTTGGACCAAAATTATTGAGAAGACATAAAAAAGGCCACTACATATTAATAGGGGGAGCTATTTATAGAGAAAATATTGTGATTGTTAACACATATATAGCAATATTAAGGCTCCTAATTTCATAAAACAAACATTAATGAGCATAGAAGGTCAGATGGGTCCTAACAGAATAATTGTGGGTGATTCAATACCCCACTCTAATCTCTGGATAGGTCATCCAACTGAGAAAATCAATTGGGAAACACCAGAGTTAATGTGCAGCATAGGGCAAAGGGGCCCAGCAGAGATCTACAAAACGTTCCACCTCAAAGAAGCAGAATCCTGGTCAGCTCAGTAGCCCATGAGCTTTCTAAAACAGACCACATTCCAGGCCACAAATCCAAGTCTTAAGAAATACAAAAGAATCAACAACTTTTTATGTTATCAAATAACAGGTAAAACTACAAACCAAATAGCAAGAAAACCTTTAAAACTACACAAATACATGGAGACTGAACAATACAGAACTGAATGACCAGTGGGTCACTGAAGAAATCAGGAAGGACATTAAAAAAAAAAATTCTAGAACCAAATGAAAATGAAAGCAAAGATTTTCAGAGCCTGCAGGGAGGAAAGTTTCTAGCTATGAGAGCTTACGTTAAAAAATAAAAAACAAAAAACCAGAATGACCTCAAGCAGTTTAATAACTCACTTCATCTCAAGGTCATAGAAAACAAGATCAATTTAAATCCCAAAGCAGTAGATAGCAAGAAACAACAAAGATCGAGCCAGAAAAGAACAAAATGGAGATTAGATAGATACATAGAATCAAAGAGTTCGTTCTTTGAAAAGAAAACAAAAACAACATAAGTCAGATTAATAATACCCTAGCCAAACAAACCCACAGAAAGAAAACTCAATAAAATTAGAGATGAAAAGACTCTCCTACTAAAATTGCCACTACAGATTCCAATGAAATGTAGAAACTCATTAGAAGTATTTTGAAAATTTACAATAAAAAAAAAAAAGGGGGAAGCAGATCCACAACAATCAACAAGGCTGAAGCAGTAACGTCTCCAACAATGAAAAGTCTAGGACCAGGAGGATTCACTGGTGATGTCTACCAAACCTTTAAAAATAAGCAATGCAATGTTTCCTAATTTGTTCCATACAACAGAAAGGGAAAGAACACTATTAAAAACCAGTCTAGAAAGCCAGAATTCCATCAACACAAAAGTTAGATAAGGACATAACAAAACAGACTAGACCAATTTCCCTGATGATGTAAGCATTCTCAATAACAGCAGTGCAGACTGAATTAAGAACACATTCAGAAGGTCACACATCATGACCTGGGTTTCATTCCCAGGATGCAAGGTTGGCTCAACATAGGCAATTCAGTACATAAACAGATTTAAGGAAAGAAAATACATGATCGCCGCAATCATTGCCCCCAAAACTTTCACAAATTCAACACTCCCTAATGATATAAAATCCCTGAAAGAACTAGAAACAGAGAGAAAGTAGCTCAACAAAATAAAGGCTATATATAATCCATCAATGTCATGCTAAGTGGAGAAAAACCAGGAGCATTTTCTCTGAAGTCTGAAGTGAAACAGGATGCCTACACTTTCCACTCATACTCACTATAGTGTTTAGAGTTTCAGCTGCCACAGTCAGACAAGAGAAAAAGGCACATAAATAGAGAAGGAAGGAATTCGTTTATTTGCTTGAAGATAAAAGAGTATACAATCAAAAGATCCTATAGACTTCACCAAAAAACTGTTTGACTATATAAACACCTAGCAAAGTATCAGGATACAAATTTGACAAGTAAATGAGTAGCTTTTCTATATGTTAATCCTGATCTCACCAAGAAATAAACTAAGGAAAGAGGGTGGAAATCTCATTCACAATAGCTTGAAAGAGAGAAAGAAAACAAAACAAAGGCCTGTGGAAAGGCCACATGAAAACCCAAAACTATACAAGCTTCCTAAAACATAGGTATTCATTTATACATGTAATTATGTATATGTGATATGAGTTTAAATAGAATTACCCTATCATGGAGGAGGGCACAATGCCGCTCTTAGACACCATAGGTTATGAAAAAAAAAAAAAAAAAAAAAACAAAACAAAACAGTGCTAGAAATGGTGTGCTGGTTGCTTTTTGCCAATTTGAAAAAAAAAAAAAAAAAAAAAACAACCTAGACATATTTGAAAAGAAGACCTTTAGCTGAGTAAATAAATGTCTTTACCCAGATCACCTATATGGCAATAAGTCTCAAGAGTATTTTTCTTGGATATGGGAGAGTCCAGCCCATGAGGAGAGGGTGGGCTTCTACCTCTGGACAGGTGGTCTTGAGTTATAAAGAAAGCAGGCTGAGCAGGCCATATGAGAAAGCCAGTAAGCAGCATTACTCCATGATCTCTGCTTCAAGTCCTGCTTCCAGGTTTCTGCCTGGATTTTCTGCTTTGACTTCCCTCACTGAGAGTTGTAAGATAAAATAAACCCTTTCCTCCCCACGTTGCTTTTGGTCATTGGTGATTTATGGTATCAGCAGACCCCTCTCAACATTACATACTGCTGTCATAGCTCTTGGTTATTATACACAACTTACTTGATGGTAAGGCACTATTGCTGAACACACCATATACTCAAGTCATAGAACATGAAGAAATCAAACTGGTACCAACATGGAAGTTTCATCTCTACTGGATAGCTTTTATGGTACTGGAAGATGTTCTAAATACTACAAGGGAAGAAAAGTAGCCATCGGAATTACCTAACTGTGAAACCTATATTCAGTAACAATCGGCTTGGCAAGATATGTGCACTGACATAATAGTGGCATGAATGGTATGGGAGTAACCAGTCACTCTGGCTGGATTTAAGGCTAGTTCCACAAGATGGAACTCATACTTTTTACCATTATCAGGGCCAAGAACCCGTGGCTATGTAGGACATAGTCCCCAAGGGAGAACTTGTTATCACTATTCTACTAATAGTACATTATTAAATTACTGGATACATTATTAAAATAGATTCTAAACACTGTTGTGGAATATTAGTTGAAGATGTGTTACATTTGTTTATGCCATGAAACATTTGTCTAATGATGCAATGATGTATTGCATTCTTTTACGGTGCATTTGTTTACTTTGCTGTGTTACTTTGCCTGTCTAAAACACCTGATTGGTCTAATAAAGAGCTGAATGGCCAAGAGCTAAGCAGAAGAGATAATAGGAGGAGAAATCTGGGAAATGAGATTGGAGAGCAATAAAAGGAGAAGAAGAGGAGAACCTAACTATAAAACCCTATCCTTATACTCATAGATTAGTTCTTCTCAACCCTCAGGAGAAGCTTATTTATGTAGCAGATGGCAATTTACATAGAGACACATAACTGGTCAGTGTGCAGAGAATAAGAGAGTGTAGAGCACTCAGCATTCAACAGGACATCTGTTATGATACCTCCATCTCCCAAGGCTCAGACATCATCACAGAAGAAGGAGTGGAGAGATTCTAAGAGACAGACATAGTGGAGGACTATAGTAAAACCAGTATTATTTTCTGGACACAACAGGGCAGTTGCACATATGAGCTCATAGCAGCACTCACAGCAAAAGTGATGGTATATATAAGACCTGTACAAGTTAAGTCATACAAAAATCCCATCCAGGGGCAGGGGTAGACATGGGTCAGAGCATAGTCATGAAGCTGTACACCTAGTTGAGTAGTTATTCACTGCTAGGAAAGGAGAGTTAATTTTCATTAAAAAAGTACTCATGCTTAAATAGGCAGCCCCAATGCCCATATACACAATAGCAGTATTAAGTAGATTCAGTGGGTTAAAAACAAACCAACAATGCACAAAACTGGGAGGGAATGGGGCAAGAATAGGAAAGAAAATAGAGGGAAGGAAATGGAGGGAGTATTTGATAAAAATACATTATATGTATGCATAAAATTCTCAAATAATCGAAGGACAGAAAAAAATTAGCCACAGAGGCCAAAAAATCCCTCCAATGAAAACTTTAAAACACTAAAATAGAAATGGAAGACACCAGAAAATGGAAAAAATTTCTCATGTTTATAGATTACATACATATAGAAAAATGAAATAAAGAACCAGGCAGGAATAAGCCCATGCAATTATAGCCAGTGAACTTTTGACAAAGATGCCAAAAACACACATTGGGGGAAAGAGACAGTCTCTTTAACAAATGGTACTAAGAAAACTGGATTTCCACATAAAGAACAAAATAAAATTGGGTCCAACCTGTCACTCTGCACAAATCAGTCAAAATTTAACTGAAGACTCCAATGTAAGACTTGGCGCTTTGAAACTGCAAAACAGAAAAGTACTTCAGGATGGAGGTCTATCATAGGAAAAGTACTTCTAGAACTGACAAAGAGGACTTTATAAAATTGAGATGCATCTCTTCAACAATGGGAATACTCACCAAAGTTGTTAGGTAGTTTACAGAATGGGAGAAAATGCTTCCATTTTTACACATCAGACAGGGGATTAGTATTCAGAATATATAATGAACTGCAGAAGTTAAACAGCACAGTTCCAAATTTCAAAAATTAATAAATGAGTTAGTACAATGAATAAATAATTCCCCCAAGAAGAAACACAAATGACCAGGAAACACTAAGAAATGTGCTCGGTGCACGCCTTTAATCCCAGCACTTGGGAGGCAGAGGCAGGTGGATCTCTATGAGTCTGAGGTCAAGCCTAGTCTACAGAGTGAATTCCAGGACAGTCAAAGCTACATAGAGAAACCCTGTCTTGAAAAAACCAAAATCAAAATGAGAGAGAGAGAGAGAGAGAGAGAGAGAGAGAGAGAGAGAATATGCTTGTGAGAAGATGTGAGGAAAGTATCGTCAGAGAGGGGTGTTAATCAGAAAGTCACATGCATAGAAAGTAAAAAAAACAAAAAACAAAAAAACAAGTCACACTATTTATAGAGCATGGGATATAGACTCTCTGTAAGCTCTCAGAAACATAGGGTCCAGGCTTCATTTTACCATAGGCTCAGGACCTTAGCATACAACCTTGTCCATGGTAGCCATTCTTAGCTCTCTGTTGAATGAAGAGGCAGGTGATCATGTACTTACACCCAACACAATAGCAATTTCAAAAAGACTATTATCACCACCTAACATAACAAGACTTCCAAAGATGTTAACTGGTAAAACTTTTTAGCTCAAAAGCACTGGCAGAAGACTGTGGCAATGCTGACCTGTACATACAACAGGATACTCTGGGTGGCTTTTCATAAAAGATTGGAGTAAAGCTATTCTCTAACCACCTGGAACAAGGCTGACAGGAGGATGAAAAAGCCTAGGCCTTACCAAGCAGAGCTGATGGAAGCTACGGGAAAACAACTGCAGCAAAGCATCTGCAAGGTGAGGGTGTGCAGGTAGTATGTTCACAAAGCTGCCTTAAAAGCTGTGCTCTGGGACACTGGGTTCCAGGAGTCCATTGGAGAGCTTCTGTCAATAGTTTAATTCACATCCCTTTAGCTTACACGGCATAATCGAAGTCCTTTTAAACTGCTGTGGCTATTAAGGCAAGTATTAAGACATGCTGACAACTGGAATTTTACACATCATGTTGAAAGGAAGTTCAATTTCTTCCTGTAAGAACTAAATGCCATTTTCCTGAAGCATTAGGATATACTAAGGACAAAAATAAAAACTAAATTAGCTGTCATGCTTCCTTGGAGTAGTACATGGGTACAAAAACTACATGACAAATTGCTGCATTCTTGGCTCAGAGAACATGGAAAGAAAGGAAAGACATGGTATGTGCCCTGGGCCTACAGAGCAAAATGGAGTTAGAGGATCAAGACCAGAGAAGAGGCATCCCTTCCCTAGGTCTCGGTGTTATGTAAAGCACACCACAAAATTATAAGCCTGTGACAAAGACACTTCATCCAGTCCAGGACTCTGGGCAGGCAACACTGCAGACATGACAGGGGAGACTCATTAGCCTGGTAACACAGGCATAACATTCACAACCAAACATGCCAAATGCCATGGCCCTCTTTCTGCTATTTAATTTTAAATCACAAAACTGGTGCATCAAAACAATAAGAGATACTTTGAATCTGCATCGGAAGGACTGGTGGCTTAAATGTTTTTATTTGAGCCAGGAAAACCCAAACAAACACTCACCAAAGACAAGATTTGGACTACAAACTGCTCAGGACAATTTCTGGGTGGCTAGCTGAGATGAACCAGCTTTAAAACTACTCTAGCCAGGATTTGAGACAAACCCTGTACTTTCTGTACAGTGGTTTCTCTAAACCACTGTATAGAGACTGGACAACAGATGAAACAGCTACTTATTTTGGGACTTGACAATTAACAAAACTTTTCTTTTCAGGATTCCCTAAATATGTTGTTGCCCCCCAGACAGCAGGAAGTAAATTTAAGAACATGCTTCCCAAGAGGTGGCTTGGGTAGTTTTTGACTTTCAATGGGTTATAGATAATTGTCATTGTTTAGGGTAATTGGTTACAAATTGTTATTGGTTATGGTTAGAAAAAAGTTAAACAAGAGAGATTCAGGGTTCTTGTTTGAAAAAAAGAAAAAAGAGAATATGGATATGATAGGATATAAGGGTAGATTACTGAATTTACTTTTAAAAAACAATTACTAGCTTTAAATATTTTACATTGGATTAGATTTTTTGTATATTATATACAAATTGTGTATATTGATATAAAGTTGAGATTTATTTTGTTACTGTACATATATCTCTCTGCTTATTCAAGGTATTATACCTATACAGTTCATCTAACAATGTAATGCAAATTGCTAGTTCTTGAAAGTTATTATTACCAACTAATTAGGATATAAAAAGTGCATGTTAGTAGTTAGATATTACAATAAAACTTATAGTCATATTAGATATGTTTTCAAGGTCAAGCAGAGATATAATTTAGATGAACAGGTCTTCTTCAAACACTCCAGAGATCTACAGAATATGACATTTAAGATACTTTAATAACATAGGTTCTTATTGTTTTTATGACAATGAGACATCTCATGGCAGCACCAATCTACTTTAGAGAAGATTATGGACATCAAAGACACTCCATATGGAGTTGACCTTTGGTGGCAAAAGTTAGCCTTGACTGCTTACAGTGTGATGTTCAAAATGGACAAGCAGAACACACAAACTACAACTGCTGAACCTTGCCTAGAAGGTCTTTGAGAATATCCTGCTTCACAGAGAAGTCAGACATGCTAGGCCTGTAAGCCGAAGATGGATGCTTCAACAATAAAGAAGAACCTTGGGTGACTTGACTGCCCAGTTAGCCAGCTGTTTCATTTTTTTTTTAACATTTTTTTTGGAAGTTGCTTGCTTACATGTCCTGTTACTCAGTTAATAATATCTCCTTCTTGGGTCTCTGAAGGAGTTGAAGATGAGATAGTTATAGTTTTCTAGTGACCATTTTAGAAAAGAAACTCACTTAAAGGTTAAAGCATATAAGTTTGAGAGACATCAAAAGATAGTTTTAAGTTAGTAACACAAGTTAGGTAGAAAGAGACTTAGGTACAATCCTTTGGACTCACCAAAATAAGACAAATAATGGAATATTTTCTTTAAATTTGTCAATTGTTTAGGGACTGACATATAATTATTGTTTGTATATATAGTATACAATTATTATACCTATTGTATACAGTTTTTCTTATGTTAGTTATAACTTTCTTTTTTATTTTTGACACAAAAGGAGATATGGGTTGATATATTTTATATTTAATAAAATAATCCTGGAATATCAGAGAATAGAATCACCCATAGTACAGCCATGAAGATCAGAGAGTGGTAACTCAAATGTTTAATCTCAGAACAGGGATGAGAAAGTGGTGACCTATGAATTAATTATATCACTCAGGAGTCAGAAATGCCAGACAGATGCAGAGGAAAGAAGACGAAATGCTTCTCTGATAAAAATGTACTAAGCCACTTGGTTAATCATGGGTTAGTTTAAGAGTTAAGAGTTAGCAAGTAATATGCCTGAGCCATAGGCCAAACAGCATAAAATTAATATAAAAATTTGTGTGATTATTTGGGACCAAGCAGCTGTGGGTAGTCTATTTGGGGCAGCTGTTCTGGATATTGGGGTTAGTTTGGGCCAGAAACTTCATACTACAACTGACCAACTGTCTAATTGCTATGTCTACTTTATTTTCTTTGGGAGATACAAGATTTTTCTTTTCATTCTTTTTTTTTAAACATAATTTCTTATTGATTTTTGTGAATTTTATATTATGAATCCTAATTTCACTCACCTCCCAGTCCCCCCCATAGCCTCCCCTTACCTCTTTAGCAACGCCCCCCCCAAAAAAAATTCAAACCAAACCAAACCAAAGGAAGCAAGCAAATAAACAAAAACAAGAACAAAACAAACAAGCCTCCCCGATTTTCCTTCTTTCCTATTTCTCCAACGCAGCTCTTCCCCACTGGTGGCAGTGGGGGTGGTGTGTCTTTGTCTAATCAGTTCTCCTAGCAAAGGTTCACTGCAATGACTCACTAGTCTGGATCAAGGCCTCTGGGTTCTGGTAAATCATCCTCACTAGATCCTCTCCAAAACTCCTCTGGGATATCCTGAAGCTGCCCAGGTCATGGAGATCCTTTGGGTATTGTTCCACAGGACCAGCCCTTCAAGAGCTGCAGCAGGTCCTAGATTTGTTCATTTAGGCTTAAGCTCAAACCAACACACTTTCTGCCTTCATTTCTATGCTATTCTGCAATGTTGGGGCACCCTTTAAGTTCTTAAAATGCTTACTCAAGAACATATAAGGGCACATATATATATATATAAAATACATATATATATCTCACACACAAATATATAATCTACCTCCATATATATTTCATATGTAGATTCCATAGCAAAACCTACATATGAAATAGAAGTGTCTCATGAACGTACAAACTAGAAAAACTTTTTACAATCATTAACATGCTTTCTTGTAAAATTTCTTCTCCTGAATATTCTCTAACATGGCTCAGTGAGTTTAGAATGTCCAGCTTTATGTATACTGCTTTCTCTATATATTTTCTGGATATGATTTTCATGACTATATAATATTGTTTCCTAAACATGAATATCCAACTAACTCTCTTTGACAGTAGACATTCTGATGCAAAAACCAGAATGAAGTATGCCTTCCACAGAGGTGCTCAGTTTCTTTGGGGTTTAAATATAATCTGAATTCAATTACACAAATAAAGGTCTAAGAACAGAAATATTCACAAGGGGGCTGGAGAGATGGCTCAGCGGTTAAGAGCACCGTCTGCTCTTCCAGAGGACCCGGGTTCAATTCCCAGCACCCACATGGCAGCTAACAACTGTCTGTAGTTCCAGTTCCAGGCAAACACCAAGGCAAATAGATAAAGTTAAAAAAAAAAAAAAAAAAAAAAAAAAAAAAAAAAAAAAAAAAAAAAAAAAAAAAAAAAAAAAAAAAAAAAAAAAAAAAAAAAAAAAAAAAAAAAAAAAAAAAAAAAAAAAAAAAAAAAAAAAAAAAAAAAAAAAAAAAAAAAAAAAAAAAAAAAAAAAAAAAAAAAAAAGAAATATTCACAAGTTAAGTATTTCAGATAAACAGGGTGAGTTTGATCTAGAAAACTGTCATTCACAAGAAAAAAATAATGAGTATTAATAATGCCCTTCAGTTATAAGCAAATCACACTGTCTTCTTTTGAGGCACATAATTTGGAGGATAAAGATGTTGAGAACATTCTAGAATTGAAGAGAGAACACCCTTTTCCTCTGAAAATGCCTTCCATCCTGTCTCTGGACAACAGAACAAATACACAAAATGTGAAAACCAAAAAAAGAATCCCCAAAGCAGAAGTTAAGTAAAGTCAGGATGTGGTACCCTGGAAATCCATTCTGCCCACATGTGAGTAACAGCTGGAGCTCCTGAACATCTATTGGAGAGGCTCCTGCTGCAGCACCGCAGCTTCCATGCCTAGAACTGAACTGAAACAAAGTGCAAGAATTCCTAAATCCCAACTCTTAATTTTGTAGGAAAGGCAACCTCTCGCCCTAGCCATATTTCAGGCTCTCAGAAAAATGGAATAATGGCTATGCTTCTCTTCAGAAATATGGAGAACTGTTCCAGGAAGCAATAGCCTTTTCTGATAAAGGACATTAGAGCCAAAATTGAATGGTGTAGTACCCACTACACAGGCTTTCTGCCACATACACATTGTTAGTGAAGCATAATCTCATTCCTAGTAGACATAGGTGGAAAAGGTCTATTACAGTTTTTCTACATCCTACACAGCTGTGTTTAAGAGCCCCCTGTGGTAAGCACACTTCATCTAGGAAGATGGAATAGTAGAAAAGTGAGAGAATAAATACATATATCAATTTAGAACATTATAAAATTCTTCTAGAAGCAGAAGACAAGACAAACACAAAACAGAGAATGTGACCCACTCCATAAAGATACAAACTCATTATTTAAAGATTAAGAAATGCATAAAGTCCTATGCAAAATGGACAAAATCTAACAGTTAATATTTTCTTTAAGCTTTCTAATAGACCAACTAAATGAAAATATCTAACCATGGGCCAGAAAGGTATGGATTTGGTACTGGCGGTGCTGTCCAGTGGTACAGTGCTTGAGAGGATGTGCAAGGCCCTGATTTGATCTTCAGAACTATAAGGAAAAGAAAGGAGAGGGACAGAAGGCGGGGCAGGAAAAGGAGAGCGTTGCCTGGGTATGCTGGTGCATACCCACAATCTCAGCTCTCAAGAGTCTAAAATTAGAGCATGGGTTCAATGCTAGCTCAAGCTACACAAAATGATCAAATTCTTTAAATATTTGGCTATTATTTATATTCTTGAAGTAAAAATTATCTCTAAAAGAACTCTTTAAATTGAAAACTGAAAGATCAACAATAAAATTATCTAAAATAAGCATCAGATAAACAACTTAAAATCTGGAAATTGGCTTTGAAAATGTCCTTTTCCAATACCCCAGGCCAGCAACATGCCTGCGAGCACCCCTTCTCATTTTCCCAGTTTCTATCTATTCAAGAAGTAGTCAGAACAGGAAATGGGATAAATCAAAGGACCACAATCAATCTCATCACCTTCATGACATGCTGTGAAGGTAATTAATCCTCTATTTATTTAGGGGACTTCACACCCCTTACAATAAGGCAGCAACTCTCTGCTGGCTTTGGTTAAGATAATCATGTTATAACAAGGATTGGGTTTCAATCATAATAGGCAGAAGAAAAGGAAATTGTACTTGAAGTTGTCAGTTTTTTTTAAACGCTTTTTTTTTGTGATTCCATTCAGAGACTGCTTCTGACAAAGCTTTCCTTAAACATAGAGCTTTCTGAGAATGATAACCACATATGTGCCACATTAATCAATGTAAGCGCTTCCCTGAGTAAGACATTAAGACAGTCAAGCACAAGAGAAACTCTCCACAAGGTATAGAATGTGGTTTACAAAATTCACTCCACCCATCACTACTCACACTCACTTGACCTGGAGTTTTAAGGCATAAAAATTTAAAAGAACAAGGAGATATAAGGAAAACACCACATGCTTCCCCTGCAAATCACAGCTCTAAGAGCCCAGGGACTAAGAGCCTGGGGAGGTCAGAGTCACCTAGCAGTGAGGAACAAGAGAAGAATCAGAGGCAAATGGAACCCAGGCAAACCTGATGGGCTGGGTCCACAGGCCACCCCTGAGACACAGGCAAAGGACCACAATCAATCTCATCCCCATGCCCAGCAATATTGACAGCTGCAATCTTTCTACATACACGCTTCCTGCCCACACCTTCTCTCCTCATCTCCATCATCTTGAGAAAACAGGAAGCACAGTCATGTCTGGTTTATTTTCGCTGTCTTCTATTTTATCACTGCATCAGTACACTGATGCCCACACTACATGTGTATCACACTACAAGTGATATGTGAGTTATGCTTTGAAGGTTCTGAAAATCCTCAACCACTCCTCTACAAGGCCTGGATCTGTGATGATTCAGATCCTTAGATAAGTGGTATCTCCACAGTATTTTAGGATATTTCAAAGGCATTTAAGCTCCTGCTTCAAATGCCTAAGGAATTAACTTGGCTTCCACTTCAGACCAGTCATTAAGTTAAAAACAGAAAAAAAGTCTTCAGTCAATAATAACGTGTCAATACTGACTCATTAGCAGACAGCACAACATTTAATGTATTACGTGAGTAACCGGAAGTGATGGGGTATTTGGTAATCTGTACTATCCTTGCAATTTTCTTAAAGTCTAACATTTTATTAAAAGAAAACCTCCATCTAAAAGCTGAGATGGCTCTGATGGTGAAGTGTCTGCTATCCAGGCATGAGGACTCAGTTCAGATCACCAACACCCATGTAAAAGGTCAGATGGCAGGCACCTGATCCAGCTCCCCATGCTGGGGATCTGGTGGGAGTCTATGGGAACAATAGCTTTAGCTCAACGGATGAGCAGCAGATTCAGAGGGAGACTCTGTCTCAAAAAAAAAAAAAAAATAAGGTGACATATGCCTTTAATCCCAGCATTTCAGATGCAGAGTCAGGGGGATGTCTATGAGTTTGGGGCTAGCTTAGTCTTAAAATGCAAGTTCCACAGCTAGAGTTACACAGAAAGACATAAGAAAAATAAAAAATAAAATAAAGTGAGATGGAGAATGATTGAGGAATACACCAGACTTCAGGCCTTCATGTGCATATATACCCATGTGCAAAAAACCTGCAAGTAAACACACACACACTCACATGCAGAGACACACACACACACCTGTTCCAGGTACTAGTCTCTTCATGATATGCTAGACTAGACTTGGGTAGAACTGTTTTCTTGATCTGTTGTCAGTGTCTCCCTGGAAAAAGTCACCTAATAACATATAACTTGTTTCCAACTTCTTCCTTCTCTTATTACGTCTCCTCCCTGAACTCAGCTGAACCAACATACTTTTCTCTCTGTACCAGTACAAAACCAAGGCTGCTTTTAGCCTTCTGGGTTCTTGCAACCCTCAATCAGACTCTGTCAATATATCAGGTGTTTCAATCTCTAGGTACACAGATATCATCAAAATGACTTGATGGTTGCATAATTGATTCTCACTCAGTTAACAATGAGACATTCAAATTCCAGGTAGAACTTTGTTGTTTTTTTTTTTTTTTTAATCTTACTTACATAGTGAGTAAAAATTAGACAAGTTAAGAAGCCAAAGAAACACAGCTTCTTATTTAAACCCACCCTTAAAACATATACTGAAAACTTCAAAAATATCTTAGCATAATTTTGATTCAACAATTTCATCCTAAGAATATGCCACATATTTCCATGTCCAACCAAAACTTGCCTGTTTAAATTGACATTATTAGACTTCACTTTTCCATCAGATATTACATAATAACAAAAGTTCTGACACATCTTTAGGAACTGTTTTAGCTTCAAATTGGGAAAGCAGCTACATGAAGCCAGAGAGAATAAATATGAATGCACAGGAGGAAAGAGCTAGTAGCTACTTCAAGTGACATTTAAAAAAATAAAAGGCAACTCAGCCCAGTCACATATGCACCTTTTGATGAAGTAGAATAATACTATGACAAGGCGATTTTTTTTAATGTCGACAATCAGTATTCTTACTTTCTATTTCTGTTACAGTCCTGCAGAAAAACAAGGCTACATATAATACAGTGACAGCAGGTGACAGATGGGTCATATATCTGCCCAGCTCACCCAGGCCTCATCACTGTTTTCATACATCCTGCCTTATGTGTTTACTATTTGGCCAACTAGGCATCTCAGTTTGCTTTTCCTGGTATGGAGAATCCTACACTACTATAAACCAAATAAGTCAGTTCTCTCTTGTCCTGCAGGGAAGGATAGCAGGGAAAGGGATACACATTAACTCACTGCTGTTAGGGAGGAGAGGCAGCCCATGACCTTGAAAGACCCTTAGGGACCCCGGCCCCAAGAACTGAACAACAGATCACTGGCTGCAAATAGCAAGAGGTTTAATACTCACACAGGCGCTTGCGGGTGATCAGCAGCTTCAGCTAATTGAGCGTGCTGGGCACAAAGAACAGTCTCCTTTTATGTGGAAAAGGGGTGTCATCAGCTTAAGCATTGTGACATACATCTCACTGGCTACTTTGAACTATATGCAAAGTTCAGCTAAGGGGCAAGGCTGCAAATTATATACAAAGTTCAGCTAAGGGGCAAGGCTGCAAATCATATACAAAGTTCAGCTAAGGGGCAAGGTCGTAAAGTTTTTGATCCTGGAAAAGCTCTGAACATCTAGTTTGGGTTAAGATTAGGCACTTCTGGTACTTTTACCCTTATCTTTTTCAAAGGGCCTCTAACTGTCGGTTCCTGGATTTATTGAGGCTAACTGGCCAAATGGCCTTGTGGAAAATTTGCACTGGTTAGGCTGTTTTGGGGTTGGGGTCTTTCAACCTCAGCTCATGGGAGAGGGCTGCCTCCAATCCTTTATGATAAACTTGAGGCAAAGGTGGTAAATCTATTCTGTGAAGAGCTAGAAACTTGCTGTTTTAGCTTTGTAGGTTGTATAGTCTCTGCTGAAACTACTTGACTATGCCATTAAATTATAAAAGCAGTCATAGAAAATCCATAAGTGACTGAGCATGACTGTTCTGATAAAATATTATTTATGGGTACTAAAATAAGAAATGATTATAATTTTCATGTCACAAACACTATTTTGTCTTTCTTTTGGGACAGAGTCTTTCATGTGCAGGAACTTGTCGTCTTTCAGCACAGTCTCCTAGATGCTACCATACCTGTCTCAAAGTACCACCTTTCTTTGATATTTTTAACCACTTAAAATTTTAAAAAGAAAGCCAGGCATAGTGACAAGTACCTAAAACACTGGCACCAAGGAATATAAAAGCAGGAAGATCAACTGCCCAAGGGCATCATCCACATGAAGAGTTCAAGGTCAGCCTGTGTTACATGACATAAGACCCTATCTTAATAGCCTTCCTATATAAATAAATAAGATAAAAAATTTATATACAAAGTATTTTTACTTAACTTAATGACCAAACAGGATAGATTTAGTCTGTTGGGAACAGTTAAGGTATTTTCTTAAGGGACCT
Organism: Sigmodon hispidus; assembly: GCA_004025045.1. Taxonomy (NCBI): domain Eukaryota; kingdom Metazoa; phylum Chordata; class Mammalia; order Rodentia; family Cricetidae; genus Sigmodon; species Sigmodon hispidus. The sequence goes on along the minus strand of PVIH01024477.1, from coordinate 3,673 downwards.
TCTCATTTTTATCTTATAAATACTTTTTATCTTATCTATACATATTTTTTGGTGCTTATGTGTGTTTGGCACGCATATGTGCATGAGTGTACATATTCTACCTGTGCATACATGCAGAGGACAGAGGCATCTTCCTTGATTACTTTCCACTGAGGCAAGGTATTTTATTTCAACCCAGAGCAGCTATGCTAGCTCACTAGCTTGCTCTAGGTATACTAGCTCCACCTCTCAAGAGCTAGGATCACAAGCAGGCCACCACCCCCAGCTGATATTTATGTCAGTACTAGGGATCTAAACTTAGGTCTTTATAAACTTGTGGAGCAAGCATATTACTGACTGAGACATTTATCACCTATCACCAGTCCCCTTTCCTTACAAATACAGATTTTGTGTCTCATTTTCTTCATTTACCTTATTTTCATTTCTGTCACATAATAGACTCTTCACAGGCTAAGATCTAAGATCATGCTGTTTATAACCTTATATTCTTCACTGGTTCTGTTGCCCTGCCCTGCATGGAAAGCAAACATGATTCATGCCTGCTGAGCACAAGCATGCCTGTCACTTGCTGGTGTTTAAAGATCAGCTCCTTAAGCAACAAATCGGGAGAAAAAAAGAGATGGGAATCTTGATAGAGGAAACCACTGTGGGATTGGAAAGAGGCAAGGTGCTAGGGAAACCTCCAAGAACCCACAGGATATCTCTGGTTAGGACTCCAACCAATAGTGGAGGGGGTGTCTAAACAGGACTTCCCCTATAATTAAATGAACCACCCTAATTGTCATTATAGAGCCTTTATCCAGCATGGATAGAGGTGGAAACAGAGATCCACAGCTAAGTACCAGGTTGAGCTCCCGGTCCAGCTGGAGAGAGAAAGAGAAGAGAGAGTATATGGGCAAAGGGATCTGGATCATGCGGAAAAGACCCACAGAGATGGCAGACTGGAGCTATTGAGAGCTCACTGAATCAGAAACAGCCACTAGAGAACCTTCAGGAAAAGGAACTAAACCCTCCAAAGGTAGATGACTGTCAAATGGCCTGGGCAAGTATATGGAACCTTGAAGAGTTAGATCAGACTATATTCCTATGCATGAGCTGACATCTTAGAGCCCATTCCCTACAAAGGAACACCTAACCCAGCCTTAATACTGGGATGAAGGAATTGGACCTACCTCAACTGGATATGCCAGACTGAACTGACCCACCTTGCCCTCCTTGGGGAATGGATAGGGGGATGGGGTGAGAGGAGTCTGAGGGAGGATTGGGAGGGACTGGAAGGAGGGAAGGAAGGGTGAGCAGGGGTATGCATGGAAAAAAACCTTTCTTAATAATAAAAGATCAGCTCCTTATTTAAAGACACTCGTAATATACATAAATAGAATTTGTTCATGTTCTGTGGGGGCAGCATAGAAAATGACTCAATGGCTTTTATCTAGATTTCAATATTAACATTCAATAGGACCTCAAGTCAAATAAAAGGTTTCTTCTCTCCCCATCCACTTAGTTTTAAATAAATACAATTTTGTCTGCTTTTCTTTTCTTTTTTTGTTCTTAATCTTTAACGTTTATTATATATGTCTTCCATTGTGACATTCACTGCCTCTATGCATCTCTTCATGGCAAATATCACACATCTCAAGTATCTCACTATCCTATCAGCACAAAATAGAATCCTGGCACCATCTTCAAAGCTTCATGCAATGGACTATAATAGTATCCCCACTGGGATTCTGACTCTGCCAAATATAGATGAGTACAATATTGCTTAACTAAAACTACAGAGAAATAATTTATAACCTATGAATTTTGCAGTTTTTGATTCCAGAACCAGTACAACATACATTATTCTCCTAAATTTGGCTGCTGAGTTCTGATGGTTGTAACAATGCTTTGGCTGTGAGTTACACTAGGGTTTGTATAAAATTGCTTCTTCAGATTAGAAATTAAGTTGCCTTTTATTTCCTTAAATTGAAGGCTAAGAAGGATAGAGATTTACCCTTAGAGTACATTCCAAATCTTCAAATGCCAAAGGGGCCTTTTCTTTAATAGTGCTAAACTCCTTAAATTTATCTGCCTCTGCTTCACAATAAAACTTCCATTTGAAATAATGTAGCACTGTTTTTCTCTATCAAACTTATTTTTTAATTTTTTGTACTATTTATTTCTATTCCACTATAGACCTGAATGAATTAATTCTAATGGACACCCAACAGAGAAACACCTTTCCTAAGAAATCAGAATTACTTTTAATTTCTGTCGCACTCAATTACTGAGGGAATAAAAAAAATCCTAGGAATGATTTAAGAGCAAAATATTATACAAATAATCTCTACCTAAATTTTTCTTTTTTTTCTTCTTTATTTATTTTGTATTTATCAAGAAAAATAGTAAAATGAATTTAAAATGCTGATAAGTTAACAACAACTATAAAGAAGATAAAAATCATAAGCATGACTTATCAAGGGTGATAATGCAAATAAGATTGCTACACATATATTTACTTTGTGTTCAGCTTTCCCTCTGAATTTTTTTTTCCATCCCTGTATATCCTTATTCAAGGTCCCCTCCCCCTCCCACCACATCAGGTCATTTTTTTCTTCTCCACAACTCCCCATCCCCTCCCTGGGCAGGCTGCAGACAGTCCTATGGTCCCACTGACCCAATAATGCTTGGATTAGTCTCCACTCCTGGCAAATCCAGTTTTGTCGCCCCTCCCTCAAGAGGGAGTCAGGTGTTCCTATAGTTGGAGTGGGATCCGAAGGGTCAGTCCAGGGTGTTTCTGATCCCAAGCTGTTCAGTGGTTGTTGTTTGCAGCTTGGGAGTGCTTGGCCTTTTTTCTTGTTTGTTTGTTTAGAAACCACTAATGAGTGAGTACATCCCCTGCTTATCCTTCTGAGTTTGTGATACCTCACTCAGGAGGATATTCTCCAAATCCATCCATTTGCATGCGAATTTTAGGATATCATTTTTTTCTTACTGCTGAGTAGTATTCCATTGTGTAGATGTACCACAGTTTGTTAATCCATTCTTCAGTTGAGGGACATCTAGGCTGTTTCCAGGTTCTTGCTATTACAAATAATGCTACTATGAACATAGTTGAGCTAATACCTTTGGAGTGTGACTGTGCATCTTTAGGGTATACACCCAGAAGTGGTATTGCTGGGTCCTTGGGGAGATTGATTCTCAATTTTCTGAGAAATTGCCATATTGCATTCCAAAGTGGCTGAACAAGCTTACACTCCCACCAACAATGGAGCAGTGTTCCCCTTGCTCTGTATCCTCTCCAACATAGGCTGTAATCTGTGCCTTTTATCTTAGCCAGTCTAACAAGTGTTAGGTGGTATCTTTGCCATATTGCATTCCAAAGTGGCTGAACAAGCTTACACTCCCACCAACAATGGGGCAGTGTTCCCCTTGCTCTGTATTCTCTCCAATATAGGCTGTCATCTGTGCCTTTTATCTTAGCCAATCTAGCAGGTGTTAGGTGGTATCTCAAAGTTGTTTTGATTTGCATTTCTCTGATGGCTAAAGATGAAGAGCACTTTTTCAGATGCCTTTCAGCCATTCGTAGTTCCTCTGCTGAGAATTCCCTTTTTAGATCTGTACCCCATTTTTTGATTGGGTTATTCAAGGTTTTGGGCTCTAGATTCTTGAGCTCTTTATATATCTTAGA